>CM040245.1:83077119-83149864 GCA_022545495.1 Chrysanthemum lavandulifolium | reverse complement strand
AACCGTCCTAAGAATTAACATTAAAGGGCGTTTGTATGTGTATCAAAAGATTAAAAGTAGGTTACCACATGTTAGAACATTGGAAAAGTGTCCTAATATGGTTTTATTAGGACGCTATTTGTGTTGTTCATAGACATATAATACGACCATAAAATTGGTTTCATAAGGGTTAGGACGCTTTGGACCTATTACAACCGCCTTACATGAAACGCTTTCATCCTTGGTCCTATTAAATGAAAGATCCTAAAAAGTACCATTTTATGACACTTATGGGGGTCCTAAAAAGCCACTTTTCTTGTAGTGAAGTAACCGGGAAACATACCCATTCAGCATCTATGTGGGCAATAAGTTGAGCAGTAGAAGAAACATGCAGTTGAAGGCCAAGATCAAGAGTGCCATGAAGATAGCGTAATACGCGCTTCAAAGTAAGATACTGAAGGGCACCGGCTAGGCTCCGATATAAGGTGGGATCAGCAAAGGGCGTACCATCAGGTCCAAATTTGGACTCGGTGTCAACAGGAGTGCGACACGGATTACATTTCTACATGTGAGCTCTCTAAAAAATCTTTGCAGCAAAGCTAGATTGTGATAAAAACAAACAAGAGGCCGTGCGTGTAGCTGAAATACCAAGAAAATTATTAAGAGAGCCAAGTCAGTCATTGCAAATTCACCATGAAGAGCAGTAATAATGTGTTGTAGAAAGGCAGTTGAAGAAGCTGTCAAGATAATATCATCCACATATAATAACAAATAAGCCATATTGGCACCACGATGAAGAACAAAGAGCGATGCATCAGTTTTGCTATGCTGAAAACCAATGCGAGTAACAAATCCTGCAAATCGTGGAAACCAAGCTCTATGGGCTTGCTTAAGCCCATATAAAGATCGCTGCAAATGAAGAACATAATCCGGGTGCACGAAATGAACAAAACCTAGAGGGTGATGCATATAAACCGTCTCGGATAAGTGACCATGAAGAAAAGCATTCTTCACGTCAAGCTCATGAATATGCCAATCTCGAGACACTGCCAAACTCAATACAGTGCGAATAGTAGCAGGTTTAACCGCAGGACTAAAAGTCTCATCACAATCAATCCCTGTTGCTAAATGCGACCATTTGCAACAAGTCGCGCCTTATACCTTCTCAGGGAATCATTTGCATGAAACTTATGCCTGAAAAGCCACATTGAACGAACAATATTCACATTAGGTGGACGAGGCACAAGTACCAACATACCGTTAGTAATCAATGCATTATATTCATCTAACATAGCCTGTTTCCACTAACGATCACGAAGAGCATGAACATGAGACTGAGGAAGTGGAGACACAGAAGTGACATGATAATTCATACGCTCAAGAGGTTTGGAAATACCGTCTTTAGCACGTGTGACCATAGGGTGAGTGTTGGTGACGTTAGGAGGTATGGGATTGTGAACAATAGGCAGTTGTTGCGTCTGAACAGGGGTAACAGGCTCGATTACTTTGGTGGGCTGGAGAGGGGTAGCGAGCTCATAGGATGGTGAGTGGGTTGCTGAATGATGTTACAATTACCTTCAACCAACCATATTTTTTCCTTCTTCGTCAAATTGTTTTCGTTGTTGAAGATCATTGTCTTTTTTCGCAAATAGTTAGTCGCAAAATTGTCGCTCCTACCTAAAGACAAAGCAAGCCATGATGTAAAGAAAAGCTCACGCAATGGAGGAAGTCGCAACTAATAAAATACTATGCCGCCAAATACAATTATGCACTTGTTCAACCAATCAACAAAGAAGATGATAGAAGAAAAGAAGAAGTGGCTTTCAACATCTGTTCTAGTTTATCGGTTCGAAAGTCTTCTGTTCAAACTACGGAGAAGTGTTAGATATATTAGTTGACCCAAACCCAGTAGTGGTTTGAGTCCATTAAGTTTAGGGTTTGTTTGATTATTATCAAAATTATCAAAGTTATGTATTTAGTATAATTACACATGCTTTCTCATATGTAAGACATCCAATCAATACAACTCATTTGTTATTTTACAAAATAATATAATGATAAAAAAAATATTAATAAAAATTAGGGTTTAAGATCATAAGGCTCTAATACCATAATAGACTTTGATAATTTCCTTGGTTTCATTCATAACAAATCTTCGGTATATATAATGTATATACCGACATACATAGCAAATACCCGCTCAGTCCAATAATAATAAACATAATGCTAATGGGCTAAAATACTATTCGGCTAATATTATCATCCACTTGTTTTCTTATTTTTAACCTTTTAACTATTAAATCAATTATTTAATTTTTATTTTAATACATAATATAAAAATAAATATTAATTTTCTCTCTCTTACCTTAAATTTAAATCCAAATCCTAAATTAAATACAAATCAAAATCCAATCCTAATCCTAAACCCAACCAAACGGGCCCTTACTTCTATTCATATGAAATTTTTTTATCAAAAAAGTTGTAATTTTTGTCTTCTTTGCTTTTAGCAAAACTGGTTAAACAAATCAAGAAAAAGAGATTGTTTCAATATTATATCGATGAAGTATTAGCAGCTTTTATATTATACCATTCTCTTGTTTTAAACATGTTGGTTCTAACATTATATCGATGAAGGTTTGATACATTGATAAGGGGTTGGGCTTTTAGTTAAGGCAGAGCGGGGTATTTACTTTTCTTGAAGAGAAATGTGAACTCAAAACCTTTACTCTCTATGAATTGTGAGATTTATTAAACCTTCTCTCTTATAAGATGCTACTTTAGACCATTATATATAAACTACTTAATTTATATATACATACAAAACACATTGTCGGTGGACTTGTATATTAAAACCAAATGTCGGTGACACTTTTTTAATACCCGTCCTAACTAAAATATTATTACTTCTCTGACTCATTGCTGGAGCCCAATCATGTATTATCTAGGCCCAATTGTTGCCCTTACATTTTTTTCTTGCTTTGCTTTCTTCATAGATAAGTTTCAACTCTTCGGTCAAAATATATTATCTGTAACTTTCGAGATATATGCCACCGCCTTTCTTAGCTTACTGGCTCAACAAGATGAGGAAGAATATTGACGATAATATATATGTAAAGAATTTTATGCTTATCAGGTAATAAATTACCCTTTTTGGTTATTGCTTAATTTGTGTTTGTTTTATATATATATATATATATATATATATATATATATATATATATATATATATATATATATATATATATATATATATATATATATATATATATATATATATATATATATATATATATATAGGATAAAGATCGAATAAAAAACAAGATCAGTAAAAGATAAAAGATTTTTTTCAAAAAAGTTCACGAAAAATTAAAAAATCACAAGATCGGGTATGATGGTGCGTGAAAAGTTGTGAAAAACTTTTTCTAAAAGTGGATATTTTTCCGAAAAAATTATGAAAATATCGTTTTTGCATTAAATCTTTTTTTGCGTCAAAATTTGGTTTTTGACCCAACTCTTTTGACTTTTTCATCAAAATAACATTCGCGTCAAACTAAAACAAGTTAAAAATTTTGTGCGTCAAAATTTTTTTCGCATCAAAATTAGTTTTGTGCATTAAAAAAGCGTGTCAGCTCAAAATTATAAAAATGTTTTCACAAAAGTTTATGCATGACATCATACCCGATCTTGTAGGATTTTTGGGAATTTTTAGTGAACTTTTTGAAAAAAATCTTTTATTAACTTTACGGATATTTGTCTTTTATTTTAACTTCACTTATATATATATATATATATATATATATATATATATATATATATATATATATATATATATATATATATATATATATATATATATATATATATATATATATATGATAAAGATCAAATAAAAGGCAAATATCCGTAAAAGATAAAATTTTTTTTTCAAAAACAATTCTCGAAAAATTCCAAAAAATTCCACAAGATCGGTATGATGATGCATGAAAAGTTGTGAAAACTTTTTCTAAAAGTGGATCTTTTTCCGAAATAAAAATTATGAAAAAATACGTTTCTTGATTAAATCGTTTTTTGTGCATCAAAATTGGTTTTGACCCAACTTCTTTTGACTTTTTCATCAAAATAACATTGCGCATCTAATTATAACAAGTTGAAAATTTTGTGCATCAAAATTTTTTTTGCATCAAAATTCGTTTTGTGCATTAAAAAAAGCGTGTCAAACTCAAATTATAAAAAAAGTTTTCACAAAAGTTTTATGCACCAATATACCCGATCTTGTGGAATTTTTTGGACTTTTGAAGAATTTTTAAAAATAATCTTTTTATTCTTTTTACGGATATTTGTTTTTTTATTTTAACTTTACCCTATATATATATGTTCTTTTTACAAAAATCCTGATAAAGGGTTTTTCTGTAAACTATCATTTCTGATTTGGGTTTTTAATTTTGTTACTTTGTAGATGTGTGTGATGCGGATGCTGTTTATGAGGTTGACAAGGAGGATGGTGATATAGAGATTTACATACGAAAAGGAAAACGGGTTTTGGATAAGTTGGAGATGAACGGTTTGCATAATATGTAAGGTTTAGTTTATGTTGATTTTCGTTTTTCTATGGTTAATTATGAATTATAGCTGTATTGATTAACGATACTAATTTTTAGTGTACTAATGTTATCTTTCACACTTTGTTGATAGGCTTTTTTTAGGGTTTCAATTGGCAGGATTCAGAAGTTACTGGATTGAGTTACTTTTGAATCTAAACTGGTATACAAAACTTCATAATTTTCAATTTCTCTTTTCTGTAATTTTAATTTGGTTGGTGAATTTTTTGTCAAAAGAAGTTGAATAAATAGCACCTGAAACGCCTGCCATGTAAACATTTTAAGGTTTAAATTATAAATTTTACCGTTCAGATCATCATATGTTATTTTGTCATTTGCTATTTGACTATGTGCTCTCAGTATATAACAGGTATAGTGGACATTGTTCAACACCGTCGCATTCTCACTGTTTGGCGCATATCTGCATCTGTCAATCATCATTCGGTGAAAGAAGTGATGTGGCATATAAAGCTGCTATTATCTGCTGGGAAACATGAAGGCCTTGAAGGGTAATGGAAGGGTAACTTTGAACAGGTGCTTGCACCACTAATCTACAAAATGTTAGTGCTTTTGTTAATTGACGACTAGAGCTTATTAGATTGACAAACTATTACAGGTAGTACGAGCCCTTCCCCGTGTTTTAATTTTTATTAAACCTGACGCCACCATATGCTCATAATTTCTCTTTGCATGTTGTCAAAACATTTTGGCGGTCCTGAAAGAGCCTTTGATCCACCTGAACATGACTCATCAAGTGTTGTGAAATCAAGGCCGGAAGCATTCCACAAACAGACCGCCAACTGGTATGTTGACTTGCAACTTCCTATTTTCTATCAGTAAAAAATGGTTCAAGTAATCTTAGTCGAGGAACCAACATTCATTGGGTGAAATCCCAATCTTCATTTTAAAATATCTTTCTTTGTTTTGTTGCCAAATGTAAACTACAGTAAAGGTTGTTTTGATTATATTCTCTGAAGTAAAAAAAACAGTGTAGTTGTAATGTCATTTTACTTTATTCTGCCATTCGCAGATTGATAACATCAAATAATCATGAATATTAAGTGTCAATTTCTCCCGCTAATGCTTGTAATTTATATCATTTATATGGATTTACGCTTGTTTTCCATTATTTTCCACTTTCAGGTAAATTACGAGCCTTGGAGCTAAAGAGACGCGGAATTGGAGAATTATCAAAGATTTATCAGAGTATGTTCACTTTGAAGAAGTTACGGCGTAACTCATCTCTCACACTACGCCGTAACTAAAGTGTGACTCGAAAGCAAATCATCGAAGATTCGGCGTAACTCTCCCAAAAGATTACGGCGTAACTATATTAGGTCAAATGAGGTTTCGCGTACCGATAACTCTGCCGTAACTCTTGCTTAAACTCCAGCGTAACCAAGAAATATTGAAGATGCGGCGTAACTACTTATAAGGTTACGCCAGTAACCAGCAGATCTAGTGCAAATTACGAAGAAATAGAAGATTACGACGTAACTATTCTATTAGTTCGCCAGTAACCGAGATCGGCCTATAAATACCCACGATTTCCGGCATTTCAAAGCATCCCATTTCACACACCACAACCAAAGAGCGTGGGCGAAGCCAAAGCGGTCTAGAGGAGCATACTGAGTGTCTCGAAGGAGAAATCACTCCCCACGATAAGCATTAGCATTTTATATTTTCTTTACTTTCGATTCATGTATTTCGTAACATTGAATATTGAATTGATTTGTATGGTTAATATGAGTTGCTAAGCACCTCTTGGTCTTGGCCTAGTTATGATTCCTTAATTGTTTTGTTTGCGTTTACATTACTTAGTATAATTATTTCTAAGTGTATGCATGCATAGTTTATTGGTAGCTACCCTTGTTTGGTAGTTTTGAATGGCGGTAGAGGCTAGTTGCTTAGGAGATAGAGTAGGCGAGGCGGAATGGTAAGATATGATCAAGCGACGACCCTTTCTACTTGTGCGATTTGACCAACTCATCACCTACCATTTAGATGAACTTAAGAATTAGGGGTGAGTGTTTAAGCTGCTAACATGGGTACTCACTATTATAAGTCTAGCATGTAGCGGTGTAATGACTCGGCTTAGGGACCGGGAACAAGCTGGACTTATGAGGGACACGACTTCTCGATGGTGGTATCTTTGGCGATAGGTTAGGCGAATTGACCAAATGTTGTCCTCTCGAACCCCACCAAGTAATTGGAAGTAATTAGGCGTAGACATTACTAGCTAGGAGGAATAACTAGGTTAGCACAATTCTCCTCTATTGATTGAACCTTTGCCTTTTATTGCTTTTATCTGCTTTAGTAGTTAATTATTTAATTCCTTATCGAAATCATATTAAAATCTGTGACACCTAGACTTAGTATTAATCCAACACACATAGCTCTTGGGACGACCTCGGTTTTACCGAATACTACACTACACACGACCGGGTACATTGTCCGTTAGTGCATTAGGGTAGACCATAGGTATAACGAGACATTATAAATATTAAAACCTGGTCAGTAAAACCTGCATCACAGATTCGATGTGAAAGTAATCATTTTGATTGCATCCGTGCCAAGTTTAGCTGCTCCATCAATTACTGTTGGATTTAGTTCTTTACCGACTACATCAAGCACCATTATACCAGTGATGGGCAGCGGTGCAGTTGCTGCCGTCACAATCGCTGCGGGAAGTGAGTGTATCACCATACCAACATTAACTGCAGTGCGTGCCGGTGAATTATTTGTCATATCAACTGCCATTGCGATGGTTAGTGCTTTTGGTTGCAACTCCTTTATCTTCTTCGGTGGCCCACTCCATGAAGTTATGTTCGGTCATTTCATGGCATTTGTTCATCAACATTATTGCAAAAACCTGTGCAAAAACTAAACGAGAACACCGACCCCAACAATGATGAGACAATTGCGTATTCCAGCTCCACTGAGTCGATGCATATACCGATAGGAGTATCCATGCTGATCTTCGTTATAGTTCCCTCTTGCTTTATACATCTTACATTTTTCAAACCTGTTAAAAAAACTTCATTGTTTTCAAAATTTTGATCAGGGGAAAAATAACAAGAAATTTTTTTGGGTGCCAAAAATAGCTCCGTTGATGGGGTTAGATAAGAAGTGCATTAGGGTAGACCATAGGTATAACGTTACTATGACAGGTAACAATTTGGTGTCGGATGATGTGAGAAGAGTTGTTTGATTCTTATTAACTTGGTTTTAAGTAATCTGCAACTCAAAAGCAACCATTATCATAGATACCGTGCGTTTTTATATTCACAGAGCCTGAGATCGTTGTTTAAGTCGGATATATGATGGAAATCTATAGATGTAATCAGTTTTATTTCCGTTTAAATTGATATTAGTTGGTAGAGTACAAAGTATCATTCATTTATTACGCCCTCAATCCTCTTTTTTGCTTAAGCAACATGTAGGTTTTATAGCGACCGAAATTTTTGTTTCCTTCAGGTGGATTTCTATGTTCTTAACAAAGAAATTATAGCAAATGCCCCCGTTGCAACGCGGCGGGCTACTGCACCTCGTTTAGTAAATAACTCAGGTCGCGTTAGATGTTTCACAGCTTTTTTAAATCATTAAAAACCTTAACGCTGGGCCTTAGCTGAATTCAAAAGGATAATAGCATGCCAAGTCCATTTAAGGCCCACTACTAGCTGAATTCGAAATGATATTGGTAATTGGCATGCTAATAAGCTCATTTCCCTGATAACTCTTTGAGGTTGCATTCACAAAAATTTTACATAAGATTTTTTGACAAAAGAATGTAACATTCATAAGAATATGAGAATTTAAAAGAAATAGAGAAAATTGATTAACATGTTTTTTATTTGTGAGAAGTTATTTTGTGTAGCAAAAAGAAAAAAGAAAAAAAATTACTTTATAAACATTTTATGAATGTAACATTTTCCTAAAACTTGTAAACAAAATTGTAAAGCGAAAAAAATTAAATTTTCCCTTAAAAAAGGAGATTGCATTGCTTTATGTTCTAATTTGATCAAATTTGGATAAGGGCTGAGCATCGGTTCGAAACCGAACTGAACCGGCGAAAACTGAACCGACTTGAAACTGAAAACCACAAATATATAGAACCGAAACCAAACCGAATATGGTCGGTTCAGTTCGGTTTTGTCGGTTTGGTTCGGTTTATATGGTTTCAGTGTGTTCTTTCTCGGTTTTGGGTCGAACTGAAACCAGAAACCGTTATAATGTTGAACTGAAACTGAACCGAATATGGTTGGTTTGGTTAGGTCCGGTCTGGTTCGGCTCGGTTTTCTCGATTTTGTGGTCAACCCTAGTTGTATCTACCAATGAATATAAGAACTAAGAAGATAACTGTGATCCTGGATAACCATGAGGCCTACAAAGTACTTGTATAACCATTAGGCATAAGGTATGTTAGTAAAACTAGCAAGAAACAGGTTAATTCACCAATTTTATAGTATCAGGACCGAATACTATAAGATTTATGTGGTTTGGAGGTCTAGGTTGGTGGAAGAAGATGAAGATCTTCATCTTTTTTAGTGAGAGAAAGTTAGAGAGAGGGAGGAGAAAACACAAGGTTTATTGATAAGAACAAAACAATACAACTAGCCAAAATGATTCACCTCACCCCTCATGGAGAGTCATGAGGGGTATATATAGGCCCTATCTTTGCCACTTAACCGATACTAGTCCCTAAGGGCAAAGTATACTACGCGTCTAGTCCAATTCACGTAAGTGACGTTATCTTTATAAAAAGCGAGGCTAACAATCTCCCTCCAATGAGACCTATAAATACAAAACAAAGTAAATTACAATAGTAATGAACAATGTTGACTTTCTTGAAGTCGAGTCTCGTAGTCTAGATATTGAGGCAAACTTGAAGTTCTCCTTCCGATGACCTCGGCAAATGATCTTCTTGTAGCTCGAACTTCAAGCAATGGTCTAGTTAGGTTATTACTCCTCCTAACTAGTGAGCCTTTTTTTCTTTCTTTGCTCCTCACCGAACCGACAACACTCTTCCAACACGTCTTTAATCTTGAGGACACGCAGATGAGAAAGTAAACTCTTGATCGTACAATGGTTGTCGCTCGGGAACATCAACATAACTCACTTAGTATTGCATCCAAGTTGGTAAAACCCCGATGTACACCACACTACTTCTCCTTCTTGGTCTTAAGCAAAATCCTTCGTAATCCAATAACGGAAGATGAAATACCAACTTCTCCCTCACGATGGTTGCGAGCTATCGGAATCATCATAATGTTGCGATACATGCCGTATTACCTTCTTTGATGCAATATTAACATCATAGCTTGATCAAAATTCCGTGAGAATATGTCGATAAATACTCTCAATAAACTTCTCTCAATCAACCTTTAAATCGAACCTCCTTTTAATTCACGGCTAAATGTAATGACCACATATGGAGATAACCCGACACGGTCGATTTGAAAAGGAAGTAAACATCTCAACTTTGTGACTTCTTCGCTTGTTCTAAATTTTGACCAATCCACAACTAAGTGTGACATCGAGCACAACAACGTAACTCCTTAAAGTGATGGTTACACCTGTGAGCACTACAACGTAACTCCTTACCGATTATAACCGATTTTCAAATTTCATAATGTGCTCCAACAAGTTATCTTGAGACATGCATCCAACCAACCATCGCCTCAAAGATAAAGAAGTCCACCGTGAAATGTCACTTCAATTCCGCATCAATAATACCGTACAAAAACTCCGTAGTCATTTTTTCAGATCTTTGCTCAAGCCGTGAATATATGTATCCCTCCGTGAAATTTTCCATGACCAAAAATACCACTCTTTAATCTTACAACAAAATTTTGTATCCACAATTTTATATCCCTAAGAATAAAAAATTCGGATGACAATCATTTTGTGTCATCATTTCATTTTAGCTTTAAATTGACCCTCGTCCAAGCAAGTAATACACGTCCCAAATCTAAAAAGGAGATGTCCAGTACGAATTAAAATGAGAAGCCCATAATTCGGATTCATTTATCATGACAGCCCAAAAGCACAAATCCCAAATCCATTTCGTGATAACCAACCCAAAAAGAACTGGTTACCGGATATATATCACCTTGTCACACTTTTACCCTAAACCTAAAAACCACATGAGATAAAAAACGCCTACATTTTCTCTCAAGGACTGAGAAAAAATACGCTCCCATTTTTGCATCCTAGGCTTATCATCAATCAAAAATCTCATACATCTAAACCCACAAACACAAGTAGCACGTACCCAACCTAATGTTTTCATGTGCTTCTCAATCCAAATCAAGAACGCGCCATAAATCTTCAAGATCATTGAGTGGTCTCGGGTAGGTGTTAATGAATTGTTGTGTTTCGACTTTATTGTTAAACGAGTCCAAGATGAATGAAACTGAAAGTTTTGTTCACTCTTGATATGATTCGTATAATTAAATGAAGCAAGTCTTCAATAGGGTCTATGATGATGCAAGGTTCAATTGAAACAATCTTTAATGGATTGCAAAAAAATTGAATTTGAATATGAGATCTATCAATCAATTTTTTTTTTTTTTTTGGTGATATGAGTTGAGTTTAGGTTAGGATGAGTTGGATATGGATCCATTAATATTTTATGGACAGATGATGGTTTGGTATTTGGTATGTGGTACGTGGTCATGGTCGTGGTCTAGTCATAGTTACGCGTAACCCTTTTTTTTTCTTCAAATCCATATGCGTAACCTTACGCGTAACCAGGCATAGTTATGCGTAAACATACGCGTAACCATATGCGCAGGTCATTTCTTAAGCGTAAGCCAAGGCTTAAGCGTAAAAGACCTTACGCGTAACTTCACAGCTACGCGTAACTCCACTGTAGATTCTTCTTATGCGTAAGTTTAGGGTTTTGACCCTTTGACTTTTTCCGGCGAGTTTTTCCGACTAAGTTTTTCCGTCCAGTCTTCATAATAAACCCAGAAGAGGCATAAAAATGCTTCTTTTTGACTATGTTGACCATATGAAGATGACAGTTTGACCACAAATGTTTCACAGATATTGGGTACAAAAGGTATAAAAGTTACCTGTTTGGACAATATAGACCCAAGACAGATTTACAAGAAAGTTTAAGACTTTTTGTGACCAAAAACTAAGGATACTCAAAACATGTATACGAAACTGTTTTACCCACAAATCGGAAAAAAAAAATTCCGACCACAAAATAAGCTCAAAAACAGTAACCAAACATGTATAAACCAACATAAATCAATAAAACAACAACCTTGGCTCGTTATACCAATTGTCAGGACCGAATACTATAAGATTTATGTGGTTTGGAGGTCTAGGTTGGTGGAAGAAGATGAAGATCTTCATCTTTTTTAGTGTGAGAAAGTTAGAGAGAGGGAGGAGAAAACACAAGGTTTATTGATAAGAACAAAACAATACAACTAGCCAAAATGATTCACCTCACCCCTCATGGAGAGTCATGAGGGGTATATATAGGCCATATCTTTGTCACTTAACCGATACTAGTCCCTAAGGGCAAAGTATACTACGCGTCTAGTCTAATTCACGTAAGTGACGTTATCTTTATAAAAAGCGAGGCTAACATATAGATCATACCTAATTCATAAGTAGATATTTAGAATGCATAGAGGTAAAGTTTTTCAAAGAAAACCATACTAATTCGGTATGCCAATAGTTGTTTTTTTGTTTTTTTTTTTTTTAATTTGTTGTACGCGGCCTTTTTACTGTTGGTATTTTTGGTATCAGTTGTCCGGGAATGGAATGTCACAACAACAATCATGCTTTACAAATTCTTCAATTCTAATTCTAACTCGTATAGGTTTAATTAAGCACACCGTTTCATTTTAGCACGCAGGAAATAAGAATATCGTACATAAACTAACAATCCAAATACATCTTAGTTATCAGCACTGGAAAATAAGCACGCATGACATATTGACATTCATTGTACAATAAATTGAACTTCTCTTGAAGATAGCATTGTTAATTTTTAATACAGGAGGTGGATGCAAGTATGCAACCCATGATTATTGCCATATTCAACTGTTCCTACCACCGGATGTACGTCGTTTTAGTGTGAGAACTGATATTGGTCATGAAAAAAGAAATAAACCATCAAAGGTATCTTTGGAACAGGATTTTGGGACTGAACTATGGCGATCAAGTTGGATGGCGTAGACTATGAAATGATTTTGCCTTCTTGATGTCACGGTGAATGCGATAGTAGTATTTGTAAACTATAATCTCGCCATTGCTTCAAACTCGAAGGACCAAAGTTGCTCGTTAGAAACATTATAACCGAATAGCGGTTACATAACCATAAAGCGGTTATGGTAGTTATTGTTAGTTAAAAAGAAGTTATAACCGCCAAAAGCGGTTATCACTTGAACCGTTGTGTCGTTTGGAAACATACCCATTCGATTAGTATATATACTCGATGTAATGAATCATTTCAATAGTTAGACGATTTAGTTATTCAAAGTTCTTATTATAGTTTGCATTTTCATATCGACTCACTCAATATACACGTTAGGGACCAACATTTGGCATCAAGAGCCTTACTTGTACACTCGTTACATCATCAAACAAAACCAGAACCTGTTAACGAGATACACACAAAACCAGAAAAACTTAACGAGAAGGAGAAGGGAACCAGAAGCAGGAAAAGAAGCGCTGGCCTTTTGGTTCAGGAAGAAGAAAACAAAAACTTTTGTTTCGGAAGAAAGAAATACGCGACGTTTCAAACTAGGAGACGTTACTTGGATAACTAGGACATAAGATAAGTAGTATACGACTTATCTTTGTGTCGAAATTTGCAAACCAAAGGACACCATATCTTAGTGGTGTCGGATTCCTGTTGTAGGCCCTCGTACGCAGCAACAGAAGAGAAGGAGATTACCTTGTTGGTGTCTAGTACACGACAACAAGAAGAAAGAAAGGATACCTTGTTACACTTCATTTCGTGACAAGAAGAAAAAGAAAGACGCGTTAGGATACCTTGTATACACGACGTATACAAGAAGAAAAGGGTGTTGCTTGGAGAAATTTAGACCGGTTAAAAGGAATGCAATCCAGGATTGTTTTGGAAGAAAGACGCTAGCAATACAAAGATAATAACGAAAAACACGACCTGATCAATTGTGTTTTTGCTGTTGGAAATACCGAGAGGTATTTTATTGTGAAACATTCGGTGTGGAACAAAGAAAGAAGAGAAGGGTATTGTGGAACGCAGACAAGCAACGAAGGATACTACCACTCATATTGGTAAAGAAGAAAACAAGTAATCGACTTGTTTTACTTAAAATACCGAAAGGTATTTTGTGGTTACTTTGTGTTCGAATTGAAGTCATAACAACAAAAACCTTGTTGTTACCAAGAAGAAAGCCGAGACCAAGAAGTTATAGGGCACGTCATTTACAAGTCGACACAAAAGGAAAAGAGAAGAAACAACGTGGTGAAAGTGTGGTCATTAAAGGTCGACAACATCAAAAGGTGTAAGTGAATTGGTTTAGTAAAAGTGGGAAAGAAATAACGTGGTTGGTATTAAACTCAAGTACCAACACAAGTAGGAATACGACTGTGTTTAAAACACAACAACGAGGTCACAAATTCAAACTTTGGATTTCTCTCTTATACTTTAAATAGTATAGATCGTTATTTTACATTACTAGGAATTCCCGAGAACTATATATTGATCCCGTACTATTAGATTCCCGGATAACTATTTCTGTTCCCGTAGTATTAAGAATGCCATACTTAGTTAGAATCCCCATACAAATTAGAATGTGAAGATCATAAGCACTATCAAAATGCCCGGTGACGATGCGAGTGGCAGTAACACTGCACCAAAACCCGTAACCCCAATGACACAGTATCAATGCCCCAAACTCAAAGCCACAAACTACACAGTTTGGACTATACAAATTAAGGTGATACTAGAAGCACAAGGTTTATGGGAATCGATAGAACCCAAGGAAAACACACAAGTAGATGTTAAAAAGGATAAGGCAACAACGGCCTTCCTATATCAAGCATTGACCAAAGATGTGATCTTACAAGTAGCAAGTTGCGAAACGACAAAAGAATTATGGGATTCATTGAAAAAGAGACACGTTGGAGAGAGAAAGTGCAACAAGCACGGTTACAATCACTAATGATTGGATTTGGACTCTTCAAATGAAGGAGGATGAAGCGGTGGATGCATTCTGATTAAACTGAATGGCTACGCCACGAAGGCTAAAGAATTAGGAAAAGCATTGGATGAATCACTTTTAGTACGAAAACTATTAGATTCCACACCAGATAGGTTCATTCAAATAGTAGCATCCATAGAACAGACGAATGATCTCGGTGACATAACGTTAGATGAGATCGCTGGAAAACTTAAGGCATTCGAGGAGAGAATAAAACTCCGAAAGGGAGGACAAATAGAAAGCCAAGATAACCTATTATTCGCACAAGGCGAACACTCTAGAAATAAGAAACGATTTACCAAATATAGGGGTAGATCAAACTATTCACGAGGAAATTGGCAAAATAAGGGACATAGAGACAACTCGAATGGAGGAAACTCAACTCACAATAAGAATAAAGGTGACTGGGATAAAAAGAACTTGAAATGTTACAATTGCGGGAAACCCGGACATTTCAAGAGAAATTGTAAAAGTCCACCAACAACTCAGAACAATCAAACCTTATCTTAGAAGACGATGAACCATCATTATTAATGGCGACACACGAGGCAAGAAATCTTGTTAAATGAAGAACAAGTACACCCCGAAAATATGCTACAACAGATGCTAGCATATGGTATTTAGATAATGGTGCAAGTAACCATATGACGGGCACCAAAGGCCATTTTAAGGATATTGACGAAAATATCACTGGACGCGTTCGTTTTGGAGATGGATCGTATGTGGAGATAAAGGGTAGAGGTTCAATACTATTAGGATGTAGAAACCTAAAACAGAAGATGATTTCAGATGTTTACTACATTCCAAACCTCAAGAGTAACATACTTAGTCTAGGACAACTTACTGAAATAGGTTGCAAGATCATCATGGATGGAAATTTACTGACTTTGTATGATAAGAACAAGAAGTTGTTGATGAAAGTAGAACGATCTAAGAATCGACTTTACAGTATTAGATTACATATAGTAGCACCTATATGTCTTTTAGCAAACGTAGATGACCAAGCATGGTTATGGCATGCTAGATTAGGTCACCTGAACTTTGACGCAATAGACAAGATGACAAGAAAAGGTCTAGTAGATGGAATACCGAGAATAAATCATGCAGGACAAATATGGGATGCATGTTTATTAGGAAAACAAATCAGAACACCTTTCTCAAACCAAGCTAAATTCATATTAAAGAACCCGTTGGACTTAGTAAATGGAGATCTTTGTGGTCCCATAAGTCCAGCAACACACTCCGGAAAGAAGCTCATCTTCTTATTAGTAGATGACTGCACACGTTTCATGTGGGCTTACTTTCTAACTTCGAAAGATCAAGCATTCAGCACATTCAAGGAATTTAAACAGCAGATTGAATCAAAGTTGAAGTTGAAATTTAAGATGCTAAGAATGGATAGAGGAGGTGAATTTACATCACATGAATTTACCAAGTAATCGTAAGGAGAATGGAATAGAAAGACAATTGTGACACCATACTCACATGACATAATGGTGTAGTAGAGAGGAGAAATAGGACGGTGTTATCAACTACTAGGAGTATGATGAAAGCGATGAAGTTACGCTTAACTTTTGGGCGGAAGCGGTCAGCACGCCATTTACATACTCAACAGGGTACCTACGAAGGCCCTGGAAGATAAAACACCATATGAAGCCCTCTACAACAGAAAACCAAACCTAGAATACCTAAGAATATTCGGATGCACAACTTATGCTAAGATAACGATACCTCACTTGAAGAAGCTGGATGATAGAAGCATTCCAATGATTTACTTAGGAGTTGAAGAAGGATCAAAAGCATGTAGGCTATATGATCCAATAGGAAAGAAGAAACATGTTAGTAGGGATGTAAAGTTTATGGAAACGAAACCGTGGAATTGGAATAACAATGAAGAGGATACAAGCACAGAAGATACGTTTTGGACTAGCTTTGTAATAGATAGAGTTGACTATGATAATCCTACACCAGTCAACATAGAAAACACTGATAACACGTATCAAGAACAAGAACATATACCAGATCCACCCTCACCAATCACACCACCATCATACACTCACAACCCTAACTCAGAAGATGAAGAAGGAGCTACTATAAGCTCATTAGAAAGCTCAGATCCTAGATTTGATCATAGACCTATACAAGGTTTAAAAGATATTACGGAAATCTACTAAACTGCACGTGAAGTAGAAGTGCCAAGCTTATTTTTCACAGAATAAGAACCCCGTAATTACAAGGAAGCATCAAAAGATGAGAAGTGGATTGAGGCCATGGAAATTGAATTAGATTCAATTAACAAAAATAACACATGGACCCTCACCACATTGCCCGAAAATCAGAAGGCAATAGGACTCAAGTGGGTTTATAAAACCAAGAGAGATGCACAAGGAAGGATCATAAAGTATAAAGCTAGATTAGTAGCAAAAGGTTATGTACAAGAGCAAGGAATAGACTTCGATGAGGTGTTTGCACCAGTTGCTAGGATAGATACAGTTCGATTGATATTAGCACTAGCCGCATATCATGGATGGAAAGTACACCACTTAGATGTAAAATCAGCATTTTTACATGGAGAACTGAAGGAAGAAGTCTATGTTACACAACCTGAAGGTTTCATTCAACAAGGAAACCTAGGAAAAGTCTACAAGCTAACTAAAGTATTGTATGGCTTAAGACAAGCACCTAGAGCTTGGAACGTGAAGCTTGACCAAACCTTGAAGTCCTTAGACTTTAAGAAATGTAATCTCGAACAAGCAGTCTACACAAAGAGAAGCAAGACTTCTACACTTATCGTTGGAGTATATGTAGATGATTTGATAATCACGGCACTCCAAAGAAGGAAATAGACTTGTTCAAATCCCGGATGGAAGAAAAATTGAAATGAGCGACTTAGGGTTGCTAGCATATTACCTTGGGATAGAAGTTACACGAGGGAGGAGAGATTACGACCAAGCAAAGCGGATACATTAACAAGATCTTAAAAGAGACAAGCATGACGGACAAATAATGACACAAAGACACAGATGGATCCGGCACTAAGTTGGTCAAGGCGGAAGATGGAAACCCAGTTGACGCAACTTATAACCGAAGCCTAATTGAAGTCTCAAATATTTACTACATACAAGACCGGATCTTAGTTACTCGGTCGGACTACTCAAGCAGTTTATGCAAGACCGAAGGATCATCACCAAGGAAAGCGGTGAAACAAGTAATCCGATACATCAAAGGAACGAAGGACCATGGAATAATATACAAGAAAGAAGGAGGCTGCAAGATTACAAGATACATCGGCGGTGAGTTATGGAATCAATACGGATCAAGGAAAAGGAACTCTTGGAATAGTATTTTACTTTGGAGAGTCACCCATTACTTGGTGTACTCGAAGCAACCGACGTAGCACTCTCATCATGTGAATCGAATTCATGGCGGCTCTGCAAACAACATGTCAAGCCTTATGGCTAAAACGATTACTCAGTGAATTAACTGGATTAGAAGAAAAGAAGATAACGCTTAGAGTTGACAACGTATCAGCTATAGCACTCGTAAAGACCCCAGTTTTTCATGGAAGGAGCAAGCATATAGACATTCGCTATCATTTCATTCGTGAATGCGTAGAGAATGGTCATATCAAAGTGGAACACGTAAGTGGAGAACTACAAAGAGCAGATATCTTAACAAAAGCATTACCAACACTTAAGTTCGTGACTATGCGACAAATGCTCGGAGTTCAAGACTTAGGACGAAGCAACGATCAAGATTAAGAAGGAGATTGTAAACTATAATCTCGCCATTGCTTCAAACTCGAAGGACCAAAGTTGCTCGTTAGAAACATTATAACCGAATAGCGGTTACATAACCATAAAACGGTTATGGTAGTTATTGTTAGTTAAAGAACGGTTATAACCGCCAAAAACGGTTATCACTTGAACCGTTGTGTCGTTTGGAAACATACCCATTCGATTAGTATATATACTCGATGTAATGAATCATTTCAATAGTTAGACGATTTAGTTATTCAAAGTTCTTATTATAGTTTGAATTTTCATATCGACTCACTCAATATACACGTTAGGGACCAACAATATTTAGGAGGCTTGTTTGTTCGTGTTCAGACAATTAGCTATCCCTTCCATCATGTTCCACAGTAATGGGGACCCGATGGGTCACTTGTGGCGGGATATAGTACAATGTTAGAGGGTGTTTTCTTGATTGAATGAAAGGTTGTTGTAATGTCGTCAAAAAAGGCTAATACGCGATTACAAAATCTCCAATAGTAATGACTTTAAATGTCTTGCTTTGTCGAACCATCGTAAATCTAAGGGGGTTTGTCCACGCCAGTTTAGCTGATAGCAATTATGAAAATAAGCACATATGACATGATTTGACAAAATAAATATTGGCATTTCATTATTCTTTAACCAACTGCAAATTCGTTGTTAATTCAAGATGTTCTTTAGTATACGTCTAATTATAAGCACCATACAAGTTTCCAACCATAGGAAATCAAAAATGCTGATCACTCAAACGATGTGTGATACGCCTGGGCTCGAGCCCAAGGCTCATTTAGCTATTGGGGTTTTATCTTGTCTTATAAATACTCTTTGTAATATTTTAGTTCATCATTCAATCAAAGTTTAAGATAAACAAATCTCTAGTTCTTCTCTCTATTTTCTTAAGGAACTCGCACACGCAAAAAGTTATGCCTTATCCCGATACAACCCCTAACAGGGTCGTATCAATGTGAGACATACAAAACCAAAACTAACTCTTATTTTAGATAAGAAACCAGAAGCTACGTGTATCTATATTAAACAAAATGTGAGATGAAACAAACCAACAATATGTACATGAACTAGAAGAAACTCAAAACACTACATTTTCTTTGGTACACATCTATAGGAAATTTTAAAGCTTTGAACTTTAAGGTATTATCTTCCTATCAACCGATGTTCATGATCTCCTACACTTGCTCGCTCCTTTCATCCGATAGAGAGTTTGAATTCAGTGATTTGTCTTTTGAAATGAGCAAAGTACCACAAAAACCACCAAGCTCAAAGCACTTGTACCAGCCAACAACCAATAATACTTATCAAGCCTTGCTTCCTTCATATCATCCGAAAACCAGTTCCCTTTGCCATCACTTGAGGTCGTAAAATACTCAACCAAATACACCAATAATGCACTCAAAAAGCTTCCAAAACCAAACACACTTGTATACAGCGCAATCCCCATTGTCCTCATCCCCTCAGGTACCGCACTATAAAAAAACTCTTGCATTCCAACCACAGTAAAAATATCAGAAATGCCCAACAGTATATATTGTGGTAGCAACCAAAATATACTCAAAGTCTCGGACATTGACTCGTCGTTAGATACTTCCAACCTCTTCATTTCAACCGTGGCTGCAAATATCATCGCAATCACAGAAAGGAACATCCCTATAGCAATTCTTTGCATCGTTGTGATTCCTTTTTCGTTACGCAAGATTAAACGAGCAAAAGGAATAAAGATTGTATCATAAAATGGCATTAAACTGATTATAGATATGGTTATGGCACTTTGGAGTGTGGCAGGTGGGATCTTGTAACTGTCTCCTATGTTTCTTTTCATTGTGATTCCTTGTTTAATGAAAAAAGTTGCTGGTTGTTGGAAAATGACTGCGAACATCAACAATGTTGTCCAGATTGGTAGCAGACCAATAACAACCTTTGTGATCTTGACCAGATGATTACTTTCGCTTGACTTTTGGTCGGTCAAACATTCTGTTTCATTTTCTTGTTTTGTGCAGAATGGTTTATCTTCGAGCCTGAAAATAATAGCATGTTACAACTTTAAAGCATGAGCAGAAACAAATTCAATAGTATATGCAACAAATGTTGTGGTCGTATTTACTAGACTTACTCAAAAATAGTACTTAAATATAACAGTTTTTATAAATCTCAATAGTAACAGAAATGAATAAAAATGTAAAATAAAGTTAATGGAGAAGATGTGTTTATTAAGATCAAGCAACATAAACTAATTTCTATAATTAAAACTTTAATCAACAAAATCATCATATATTTTTCCTAATTTATACATTGTCCACTAATTAGTGCAAATTGAGTAGTCGTCCATTACGTACAGCAACTAATATATAGTAAGAAGTGCTAAAAAAGGTTTAGTGGTATAGTTTCGGAAACTTAAGCTATTCTAAAAAGAGAAATATACAAAAACAGTAAAGGTAAAACATCATTTTAGCGATATGTCGAGATAAAGAAGAAAAAAACTTACTCTAGCTCAACAAGGCTCGATTTTTCGTCAGTTTTCGAGTGTACAAGTTTAGACACGGAACATTTAACCGATTGAATGATTTTTTCCAACGATCTAGCCTCATTTCCCCGATCATGGCTATATGAATAAAACCGGTTGCCACAAGAAAACATAATCATAGACACAACCATGGCCATAGCGGGCACAGCGAACCCGAAACCCCAACCAACAGAGTCTTGTACATTCGGCATGATCGACACTCCTAAAAGAGCACCAGTACAAATACCAAAATACCACCATTGAAAAAACATGCTTTTCTTATCGGGCTTCTCTTCATTTTTCGTCATAGGAAGCTCTTCATCCGTGTCGATTTGATCAGCCGCGAATGCTTGCAACGATGGGTTGTACCCGCCTAGCCCTAACGAAATTAAGTAAAGTGACCAATATAATGATGAAGACGAAGACGAAGACGAAGATGATGAGTTTGTTTTGTTTAATGCAGTTGATGTTAATGCCAAAAGCCCCTGAAAAGTACGTATATATATATGTATGAGTACATGTTGTTTAATACACAAATATTCTTTAAGATATAATAACATGTGTTGATCCATATATACCATGAGATAGAGGAAAGAAGAGGCTAGAATAGTCGAGTGTCGATTCCAGTAAGAATCGACAAGCGGTGCCACGAGTAATGGCAACATAGATGTAAACCCGCTCCAGTAGTTAACAGTTCTCACGGCTGATGAGCTACTCATTCCCATCACGTCCGTTAAATAAATAACAAGATTCGACGCGACTCCTTTGAATACAAAACGTTCGATCCCAGCAATCGCTACAAACATACAAACCCGAATACATAAGAAACAATAACAATATATATATATATATATATATATAGATTTGTATGTCATAAAAATTGATACGTACCTATTAGAAGAACACATGGTTTGTTAAGAACCCGAAATCTATTATTTCCAGCCATTGATGATAAAATGTTTTGTTGTGATCGAAATGATTCTAGTGCTAGGTGGTTGGAGAGACAAACAAGGAAGAATTGCTTGAAACTTAACGTTGTTGTTGGGACAAAAATTAAAGTTAAATAGTAATGGAACACGAGGGAGATCACTAGCAAAGTTAAAGGCGAAAATAAATGAAAAAAAGGAGCAAAAATCGTTCGGTTGAATGTGTCGTCACTCGTCACAATGGCGTACGACACTCACATGTCACATCGACAACACAAACATATACGTATATGTTTGTCCAAAATTTAGTGCCATTCCATTTGGCTATGTTTTGCCACGTGGATATTCAACTTTCATGCATGCCACTTCAGTTAGAGACCAATTTAGAAATGCGTTTTTTATAATATGAGAGGTGATTTGTACTATTATTTTTTTTCCGCCACCGTTAAATCATGCGTAGCAATGTTATACCGTGAACCAATTAAGGATAATGATAATTTTATTCGATCATATATGCCTAACAAACCGATTCCAAGAAATAAAAATTGTATTCATTAATTACTATAAGAGTAGAGTTGCAAGATTTGATTATATCGATTTCTTGACGCTCTTTGGTGATCAGTGATCACATATCAAATACATCATATATATCTAAAAATATTCATTTCAAAACTATGAAGAATAAAACTTATTTTTGCTATCTGTTAATGGTTGGATGCATAGTAGTGATCACTGATTTAGAGCATCTTTATATGGATAGTAATGCCAAATGTTATTATAAAACTTCACTCCTTTTAGAAGAGAGATACCTTAAGTAAACGTGAAAGAAATGCTCATTTTACCTTTTATAAAATAACCGTATTATCTTAAAAGATACTATTAATTGAAGTGTGTTTGGCGTGTTAATATGCAAAAAGCTAAGTGTATCACACATTTTCCATTTGTGTCTGAAAACAAAATTAGAAGCTTAGTTAAGTAATGGTACTTTATGGAGAACTTAATAAAAAATATAAACAAAACTGTTTTACGGTTATATATGATACAGTAATATGGATATGGATGTTTAACGGTGATGCAGTTTTCTTGCCATGTTATAAGAGAGCTAGGTGAATAAATAAATGTTATTTGCGTGTTATGTTAGCATTTCCCCAATAACACCTAAATAACTAAAATACTTTCCTTAACAATAACACTCAATAACTATTATTGATGCATGTGAGTCCAATAACACATCACCGAAAATACCTCACCCGAAAAAACAAAAACAAAAAAATAATAATAATAAAAATAGCAACAGCGGTTCGACGGTGAAGCATCGGAGGGACGAACGGCGAGCCAATGGCGCCGTCCGACGCCATTGGTATTTTTTTGGCGAATGGTGGGTAATGATACCCTACATCGAGCTTTCTAAGCATGATTAAGGCTGGTTGTAATTGGCGTGAAAGAGGAAAGTTGAGGTCTCACCTTAAACGCGAGCCCCACTACACCAAAACTAATTCACTCGCCACCAAGAGAAAAACCAGGTACGAAAGGTGAGTGTCTCACCATTGGTCAGGCTGAACGTTTGTGGGCCCTATGTAAAAAAGAATCCATTACTTTGATTTAAAAATTAAAATAAATAAATAAATAAATAAAAATCTTTTATTTTTTGACTATAAATACTTCAAAACTTTACCATTTTTATACACATCTTCTCATATTTCATTCAAACAACATATATTTCAATCCTCATTACCCAAATGAATTCCGAAACGCTTTTGTTCACCTATCTTTAGAGAAGAAGAAGTTGTTAACCGGGACTCGAATTTTATTAGCAGCGCGGTGTCGTTTATTAAGAATATATGACAAGCAAATCGACCGACGAGGAACGCGATAACGCAAGATCGTTATGGTGCTCATGACCGTCTAGGCGTCGCCTACTTTAGTGAGAACCCGATGTACGATGCACGTAAATTTCGGAAGAGGTTTCAAATGAGTCGCACCCTTTTCGACTGGATAGTTCGGGAGGTAACTAATCATTATCCATTATCCCGTAATAATATTGAATGTACCAGAAGAGAAGGCATTTCCCTGTTTATGAAGTGCACCGACGCAATTCGTCAATTAGCATACGGCATGGTTCCTGATGCTTTAGACGAATATATGCAAATGGGTAATCGAACTTCTCGTCTATCTCTTGATCATTTTTGTAATTCTGTTATGGACATTTTTTGATAAGAGTATTTGCGGAAACCCAATATGATTGATGTTGTAAAGCTTTATCAGCATCACAAAGAAACACACGGGTTTCTTAGGATGTTAGGAAGCCTTAATTCTACATACTGAGAGTGATTTGGTTGTCCGAACACAATTAAAGGGGTCATATTGCAGACGTGATCATGCTCCAAATCCATTCATTTTGCTTGAAGCTGTTGCGTCACAAGACTTATAGATATGGCATGCTTTCTTTGGTGTTTCTGGGTCGAACAATGACATCAACGGTTTACAGCAATCCCCTTTTATTTAACGATCTCAAAGAAAGAAAAGCAATAGAGATTCCATTTGTGGCTAACGGCGTAACTTACCCATTCGGATGTTATCTTGTTGACGGGATATTTCCGGAATTGGTGACACTCGTTAAGACGATTCCAGAACAATCTGATGATGATCACAAGCGAATGAGATATAAGAAAATGCAAGAATCAGCAAAAACATGCGGAACGAGTGTTTGGTGTTTAGAAGAAGAAATGGGCTATAATAGCCAATCCCACACGAGCGATGAAAAAAGAAAGAATTATGAATATGATCTATACATGCATCATATTACATAATATGGTTCGAAATGACAAAGGAAAGGCGATATCTCCTGATTGTACCCAGAGGAAGCACATCAATTGGACGACCTCGTACGATCCGATGAACAAGTGTGACGAGTTATGAGGCACATTAAATCGTCATAAGCGCGTCAAAACCTTCGTGCCGATTTGGTCGAACACTTGTCTCGTAATATTTAATTTCAGTTCTAAATGTAAGATTTTTAATATACGAAATCTATGTAATGTCTTAAAATTATGAATAAAAGTTTTTAATATTTTGATTAAACTTTGTATATTTGGGTTAAAGAGCCGTTCTTCTCGAGTAACTTGAACATGACCGTTCATTTATCCGTTTACCTTTTTTTATAAGATAGAAGAGAGGGTGGTCACCTGAAATGATTACTTGTTTAAAATGCATGGGATTGGTTATGGAAACTTTAAGCAGGCAAAGTAGACGTAACATAAAATCAAAAGCATGCAAATTCCACGTGGTTTCGTGGAATAGCAGATGGTTTTTGCACGCATCTACCCAAGCTCATCGCGTGTCCACTACTAATTATCTGAACCTGTTTTTATTCCATAAACTAGAAGTAGTAATACGACAAATCTGTTAACTTTAATTTTGCTTTTCCGATGGATATTCAAACGTTTAAAGAAATAAAAAATCCAAAACTTGTGCAAACAAATGTATCACAAGTTCACAACCAGGCCGTACCATGAATCGGTTAAATTTTTGATAGATCATGTACGAATTTATATAACGAGACATTTCGTTAAGCAATATTATATATAAAGGTCATCGTTTATAAAACATAATTCAATTAGTTATCTAAACGTTATAACATATTACTCATTTAAGATATTTTCTCATTTAAATATTTTTTTCTTCGTGAAAAATATGTCTACACATGCATATAATTATTAACCGGACAAATTGCCCTAAATATTCTGAGGCCTAAACAATCGCTCACCTTGCACACCCTCAAAAACGACCCTGATCATAACTGTTATCTTAAATTTTAAAGGCTGTTAATTATTATAACGTACATATGTATAATTTCCATGTATTAGATATAGTTTCAAACACATATTTATTAGCGGCAAATGGGTTGGATCAATAAGTCACTCGTATTTATATACTTGCGTGTGACATACATGATACATACATATCTATCGAGTAGTGTGTTTATAAGAGTTTGCCTTGCATAATTAAAATGCCTTCATAGTGATAGTATAGAAATATTTATCTGAAGTTATATAATCTCGTTTCTGCAAACAATTACAAAGTGTGGACAATAAGTGTGCTTGGATATCTGTAATTTGGAATAAATTGTGGTCGAATAAGTTTAGTCGTTGCCATGAAGAAGGAGTGCGTCCGAGAGCTCTCGGCTTTTCCTAATTAGGAGCAACGCATCCAACAGAGCAAGCAGTGGTCTACGGAGCAACGACGATGCCGCGGAATCATCATTAGGCAGCGCCTCTATAAAAAAGTTAGAGTTATATGTTTGGCTCATACTATACACAGGAACGATAGCATCGAATCAGGTTAGCTTTGACAAAACCGTACGAAAGTATAGGCAACACTAGATGAACAATATAACCTTTATTCAGATCTAAGCTGCAACAGTCAGCTTAGATTAATAGTATCCAAATGTTACAAGATTAGATTAATTGTCAATGAGACAATAATCATATGAATGTAAAGACAAGACAAGATCAGTGAAATGATCTGAGAGAAGAGAAGAGAGTGATACAAATGACTGCACACTCAAGTGTCTGTAACCCTAGATTAAGGGACTTATTAAATAGGAGATTAAGTTACACTAAGACCCCTCTAACGGCTATAAAAGACTCATCAGCAGAAATGAATAACTCATCAGCAGAAACCAGCTTCTTGGAACTTTAAACCTTTTATTCTTTGTCCATGAATAACCCCTGTAGAATCTCTGCAATGATCAAAACTTGAAAGCCATTAGGAACTGATAGAATGATATGTTTGCCATGATTAATACTCTAAATTCTAACATTCCCCTTAATCGATTAGCAAACATATCAAACAATATCAATTTTTCACACAAAATTTATGCCGATAAACAGGAGATTTTAGTGAGAATGTCTGCATTTGGTTTGAAGAGCCAATCTTCTTAGCACTTATAACACCTCTTGCAATTTTCTCCACGATGAAGTGAACATCAATTTCAAAGTGTTTTGATCTTTCATGAAAACAGGGTTGATGACAAGTTGTAAAGCGATTTGTTGTCACAAAAAGATTAACAGGAAGATTGATATCAACTTTTAGATCTTTTAGGATTTTTGAATCCAAATGATTTCACAGCAGCAGAGACATAGATCTATACTACGCTCGTGGAAGATTTTGAAAAGAGTGTTTTGTTTTTTACTTTTCCATGAGATCAAACAATCATTGAAGAAAACACAATAACACGTGATGATTTTACGGTTTTCTTGCATTTAGCCCAATCAAGATCACTATATCCTTCAAGATGATTTTCGAGTTCTTGAAATTGTACCTTAGACCTTTCCTGGAGCTCCTTTTAGATATCTCGAACATTGAGGGCACATTCGGATGAGAATTTAAGGAGAATGCATATATTGTGCGGACAATGAACCGAGTATGAGATGTCGGTCTTGTATGGTGAGATAGATAAGTTTCCCAAGTAACTTCGATAACCATGATGTTGACAAGCAATGGGTCATCAGCAGTGGGAATGTATGGAAGCACGAGTTGGGTTCCATAGGAGTGGACACAGTTTGCACCCAAGAAGACCAAATTCTTTGAGGAGTTCAAGACAAGATTTTCTTTGAGAAAGACAAATGTCATTCCCGCTTTTAAAACCTCAATGCCAAGGAAATATTTTAGATTTCCCAAGTCTTTGATATGAAATTTGGATTTTAGAAACTCTTTAAAAGATTTATCTCATCAATGCGGTTTCAAGAAGAACAATATCATCCACATAAACAAGCGAGCAATAAACTTGTTATTCTCTTTTGGTGAACAGGAATGATCATTGATGATTGAACAAAGTTATTTTCTTTTAAAACACTCACAAGTTTTTCATTCCATTTCACGGGAGCTTGTTTTAGGCCATATAGAGACTTGACAAGTTTACAAACTTTATTTTTATTGTTCTCATTCTGTAACCCTTGGGGATGGTCATATAGATATCCTCATCAAGATCTCCATACAAGAAGGCATTGTTAACATCAAGTTGAAAGAGAGGCCATTTGTTTTCTGACTAAGGCAATAAGACATCTAACAAGAGACATTTTCACAACAGGGAAAAAGTTTCATCATAGTCTATTCCTTTCCTTTGGTTATAGCCTTTAACAACTAATCTAGCCTTGTATCATCAACTTCACCATTGGCTTTATATTTGATTTTAAAATCCATTTGTAACCAATGGGAGTTCTATTAGGAGGAAGATCGGTTATATCCCAAGCATGGTTTTCATTTAGGGCCTCAATTTTAATTCATAGCATCTACCCAATTACTATCAAGGAAAGCTTCTTCATAATAGGTAGGTTCAATACTTTTATTAAGACTAGAAGCAAAGCAATAATTATCCTTGTTAAGATTAGAGTAATTAACAACTTTTTCAACCCCATATTTGACTTTTCCTTCAACAATAAAGTCATTTAGATTATGGGCAACTTAGAAACTCTAGTTGACCTTCTAGCGATAGTGGTGGCAAGCCTCTTTCTTGTTCGCAGAATCGGAAGATGCATCGGCAGGATGTGATTCATGTGATATGTTGCCCTCGGGGTGTGTATTATCATCTATAGATGTTGCAACTGATTCATCAATCCTAGTAGGATGACTTACCATCGTGCTATCATCATAGGATGTCACTCTCCTTCATCATTGGGACTTGTTTGTGAGTCAAAGAAATTTTTGTGGTTTAAATCTTTAGGCACATAAGTTACAACAAAAGGTTTTGACACGAATTTTTCATTTTGAATGGAAACACGTTTCATAAAATTTGACATCTCGGAATAAAATATATATTTTGTTTCTAGACTCAAGAGTTTATAACCTTTTTTTCATTTGAGTAACCAATAAGAACACTTTTTCGGACCTACTACCAAATTTGTCGAGATGTTGAGAATAGTGGCATAGCATAAGCACCAAAGACTCTAAGGAGAGAGAGTGAAGGGTCATGCCCATACACAAAGAAGAAGGGGACTTGCCAGACAGAATCAAGAGGGCAACCTGTTTATGACATAGGCAAAGATTAGAACACATTCGGGCCAAAGATATAGAGGTAATTCCCACAAACATAAGGGATCTAGCAACATTAAGGAGATGCCTATGTTTTCTTTTCTGCAATGCCATTTTGTTGTGGTGTATAAACACAAGATGTTTGATGTAGAATTCCTTTTCATGAAAGAATTGTTGAAGTTTATTATTGACAAATTCGTCCCATTATCACTCGAAAACTTTGACATTGTGTTCAAATTGATTTGATAGCATATGAGTAAAGTTAACAATGGAAACATAAACATCATCCTTTCCTTAAGCATATAAACCCACTTTCGCTACGGAATAGTCATCAACTATGGTTAAAAAATATTTATAACCATCTCTGCTAGTGATTTTATATGGTCCCCAAACATCAAGGTGAACAAGTTGACCAATTTTAGTGGATTTATGTTCACTTAAAGGAAATGGTTCTCTGGTTTGTTTAGCTTTATTACAAGTGTCACAGAGATGATCAGTTTCAGATGCACTATCAAATTTAAGAGTGGGTTTAAGTATGTGTAGGACTTGGTCAGAGGGATGACCAAGTCTTTGATGCCAGAGATTTCTAGAGACATGACAAACAGATATGCAGTTGTTAGAAGTAATCTTACATGTAGAATCTATATCAAATATATATAATCCATTGTGTTGTTTACCAATCCCCACAATCCTTTTTTGATGTAAATCCTGTATATAGCAATTAGATTCATTAAACCCAACAAACATCTTATTGTCTCTAGCAATCTTATGAACGATAGTAAACTAACATTGTATTCGGGAACAACAAGAACATCAAAGAGAGTTAGGTCATTATTGACCTTTAAATCACCAATTTTAGTAATTAAGGCACGAGTACCATTGGGATGTCCAACGTTAACCCAAGATTTGAAATGTTAACAATATTGATTAAAAATTTGAGACACAATCATGTGTTGATTTGCACGAATCAACAATCCAACCAAGACCGATGTTTCCAGATAAGGATTTAGTGTTGTTGTTAAAAACTTGTTGAAGTTTACATTAAACTTTACACCGCCATTGAAGAAGGTTCTGAAAAATTTTACCGCTAAGTTGGCATTAGCAGATGACACATTGTTGTCATTGAGGAGACTCATAAGTCTCGAGAGTCATTCATTAGACAAGGAGACAGGAGAGTTGCTAGTACTATTATCGGATGACACAATTGGTTTCAAGAAACATTATTCTTCTTGAAAGGTTTACCATTGAAATTTCTTTTAACATATCCGGTAGGATACCCAACAAGATCATAACATCTATCAACGGTATGACCGGGTTTTTGCAATTAGTACATTTGAGGTTCATGTTTGGTCCTCTGCTATTAGAGTTGTTACCATTATTAAAACCGAAATTTTGTTGTTAAAACCTCTTTTGTTATCAAAAATTTTCCACCATCGAAGTTTTAAAAAAAGTCAGTAGCATTAGGTTTAGCGAGCTATTCCCGATGAGACATTTCGTGAGATTCTTCTCCGAGACAACGAAAAGCAGTTTTGACATTAGGTAAAGGATCTCTGGTTAAAATGTTGCTTCTGATGGGAACATAGGAGTCATCATTCTATCAGTTCCTTGGAGTCATGCTTCTGATGGCAACCATGAAGAGAGGTGATGACAAATACAACTAAAGCCCATATTCAAGAGTGCCCCGAACGTAATGTAGGATTCGTTTAAGAGCCACGAGATGAGGCTCCCGAGGATCATGCATAAACAAACATAACTGTTGAATTGTATAAGACATGTCAGGTTGTGTGAAAGTAAGATACTACAATGCACCCGCAAGACTCGATAAAGAGTTGGGTCAGAGACCATAATCCCATTCGCACCAAGTTTGGTCTCAGCATCAAGGTGTGCGACACGGATGACAATTGAGTATGCATGCTTGCTTCTAAAGCATACTTCCTGAGTCAGAAACATATATGTAGAATCACGTGAAACTCAAATCCCCAAAAGATAATTGAGAGGGCTAGGATCATACGTAGAGAACTCATGGTGAAAAGAGGAAATAATCTTTTGCATAATAGTTACAGAAGAGGAAGTCAAAATAAAATCATCAACATATATCAACAAGTAAGCAGGGTCCAAGCCTTTTGTAAAATAAACAACGAAAAATCACACCGGCTAAGAAAGCCAAATGGAGTAGCATAACCTTATTAAAACCACGCCTGCGGCCCATATAGAGACTTCTATAAAAGACAAACGTGATTAGAACATTATGGGTTCCTAAAACCGAAAGGTTGATGCATGCATACTGTCTTAGATAGATGTCCATGTAAAAGGTATTTTTGACACCAAGATAATAAACATACCAATGTCAAGATGTTGCTAAACTTTGACTTTGATCAAAACTTTTAGCGACGACACGTGTGGCCACTAAAGTAGTTGCATTTTCTTTTCTAAAAACTTCCCCTAAAAATTAAGAATACCTCCAAGAACTTAAGCGACAACAATGTCGTTGCTAAATGTATTTTCATAATTAAAAAATCGATTTATGTAAAAAGTATAATTTAATTTCATGAAACAACAGAAAAGGATGATTACTACGTACTTTAGCGACAACATTGTCGTCGCTAAATTTAATATAATTTAAGAAAATATAATCAATTTTTTTAAAATTGATTGTAAAAATTTAAAAATTTAGTTAATTGAAAATGAGGTGAGATCAATATAAAACACATTTAATCTAAAGAACAAATCATAAGATCTCGAACCATTCGTTTCTTTTCATCCAATGGATGAGATGAAAGCAAAATTATGAAGGAAGGGTAGAAATGTAATTTTATAAAACCCATTTCCACCCTTTTTTAAAAAACAACATATCTTGCAAACGGAAAATCTTCAAGCTACAAAAAATACACCATCGCGACGAGAAAAAAATCATCTTTCTATTGATATGCACTTTCATATACTTTCGACGAACTTTATTTTCAAAATTTCCGTCCAGAAAAATCCCACGGGATTCGTAAAAAAATCCCACGGGATTCGTAAAAAGACGAACTTTTTTTTTCAAAATTTCCGTCCAAAAAAATCTCACGGGATTCGTAAAAAAATCCCACGGGATTCGTAAAAAAATCCCATGGGATTCGTAAAAGACGAACTTTTTTTTTTCAAAATTTTCGTCCAAAAAAATCCTACGGGATTCGTAAGAAAATCCCACGGGATTCGTAAACAGAAGAACTTTATTTTTTCAAAATTTTCGTCCAGAAAAATCCCACGGGATTTGTAAAATGACGAACTTTTTTTTTTTTAAAAAATTTTCGTCTAGAAAAATCACACGGGATTCGTGTAAAAAATCCCACGGGATTCGTAAAAAGACGAATTTTTTTTTTCAAAATATTCGTCCAGAAAAATCCCACGGGATTCGTAAAAAAATCCCACGGGATTCGTAAAAAGACGAACTTTATTTTTTCAAAATTTTCGTCCAGAAAAATCCCACGGGATTCGTAAAAAGACGAACTTTTTTTTTTCAAAATTTTCGTATAGAAAATCCCACGGGATTCGTGTAAAAAAATCCCACGGGATTCGTAAAAAGACGAAAATTTTTTTTTCAAAATTTTCGTCCAGAAAATCCCAGGATTCGTAAAAAAAATCATGGGATTCGTAAAAAAATCCCACGGGATTCGTAAAAACGAACTTTATTTTTCAAATAAGTCTTTTCAAATGGTAAGCATCAATTGTGGTTTCAAAACATGGACACTGTACGTTATGTCTTAGTGACATTAGACATCATACCAAATTTCGATTATGTTCAAAGTCTAACCTTTGAAATAATTATGTGACATAGGAAAATGTGTAATTGTTTCTCCAGACGTTCACACTTATACACGGCTACAACATAACTACATTTATAAGTTCTAGTAATTGCGGGAAAACATGGTCACACTTATAAGTAAAGTATTTACAATAGTTACGTGTGTCGAGATCAACACATTGAAGTAAAGCTGAAGTCTGCGATGAGACCCAATAGAATTGATGTCATAATTTCATACATATATGTTGTCCACTTAAACCACCCATTTTGGAAGAAACGAAAAATTCAAGAAGAAAAGCTGATGAACATATGAACACCCGATGGATGATAGACCTCAATTCCAAACATAACATTAAAAATGAAAAACAAAAACAAGTTTAATGATATGGTCCGCTCAAAAGCCAAATGAAATAGAATGAAAGAAACGGACAAGATAATAGTCTCTACTTGAAAGATAATGACTTACCAAGTTACCATAATTCCAGTACTTCTCAAAAGTCATCAAGTAACATGTATAACAAGTCAAATTATCATTCCCTACTAGATAGACTACTACTCTGTATTATTATTTCTGAATCAGAATCTAAATGGGGATAGAGATCAACAACAGAAAAGTTGTTACTAATCAAGTGTTCGTTAAAAAAAGGGATGATTCATGAGCTTTCCTTAAAGTTCGACTTGAGGTGGAGTTAGTAGATACAGGTTCAGGTCCAGTGACACCCACATCGTTTGCTGCCGGTGGAACCTCCTCTACATGCTCTTGCACTCCATTGTCACTAGTAATTGCATTCACAGATTTGGCCCTACGTGCATTTTATTTGACCACCCCTTCTCGCTATTAACCAATCCTTAACTTCACGAGTCACCTTTTTACACTTTGTTACCCTAATCTCCACCAAATTCGGACAACCCAATGCAAATGCCTCAGTGCCCTTATTAGATACACCACACTCCTCAATACACAAGAACTTCAAAGCAACACATTTCTCAGCAATACACATCATCTCCACATCAGTTATCGTCTCACTCCTACAAAGCTCTAACCTTACCAGTTTCTGACAATTTGTTGCAATCACTTCTAAACTAACACAACCAACACTAACCCCTTTTAAAACCATCTCCTCAAGGTTCACACTATGCTTCCCAACAAAGAATCAACCCTCATCTTCTATCTCACTCTTGTACCAATCATCAATATAAAGCCTCCTTAACCCCTTACAACGCTCAACAACACTAATCAATCCAACATTCGTGCATCGCAGATTATTAACAATCTGCAAAGAATTTAAATCACGACAATTAGATAACGACGAAAGACCAACATCGGTCACATTAAGATCTTCCAAATGAACCTCAACTAAGCAAATAAGTAGTCTAGAATCATCTCCAACGACAGGTCCCCAATTTCAACACAGCTAATCAGCTTCAATCTTTTCAAATTCTTCGAACCAATAATCAATGGTTCAAATAACCATTCACTATAAACATTCCTAAGTTCAAAAACCTTAAGTGTCTTCACCCCAACTCCAGCGCGAAACTTCGGCGGTGCTCCAACGGCAGGTAAGTTAAATGACCTCTTAACAGACAAAACCTCAAGTCGACTACAGTTATCTAACAACTCAAACATACCTAAATTACTAAACCTACAATCAGCACATGAAAATTTCTTCAACTTGTTACAGTTTTTAGAAAAAAAAACCATACCTGAATCAGTTAATTGTTCGCACTCGTCGAGTTTAAGGCGCGTGAGATTAGGACACATGGATGTGATAAGGATCATATCATTATCGTTTATGCTATCAATGGATGTAGAGTAGAAGTAGTTACGGAGAACGAGTTGAGTGAGTTGAATCGGGTGAAGATGATGGAATAAACGGTTGGAGCTCCGATCGGGCGTTGAGAGTTAGGTGAGTGTGGGTTTGGGCGTTGGGTGAGAGACAATTGTGAGAGATGGGGGTGATTAATCTAATTTTGAAAAGACTATAATACCCCTAAGTATATTTTTATTTTAAAAGAGTGATATTGAAAATTAATTATTTATCATATTATAAAATTATCTAAGTTGTAAAAAATTGTTTAAATTTTAAAATCAATTAATTACGAAGACAATATTACGTTGTTTATTGTATTACGGTCATATGTTTCTACTCTTAATCATACAAACTCTTTACCACTCAATTAAATGTGAACACACTGGGTTCACATAAAGACACTTGGTTCACACAACTCGATCACTTGAATAGTCTCGGATGTGATAACACTTGCTTATGAACATCGATACTTTCGTATGTGACTTGCGTAATTCAAAAGATGGTGTTTCATATATGCGCTATCATTATGATTTAATTAAATGCAATAATGCCACTCGATTGAATAAGAAGACACTTGGTTCACATGACAGCTCGATCACTTGAATAATCTCTGATGTGATAACACTTGCGTATGAATATAGATACATTCATAGCCATCGATGAAATACCATCCGTTAAGGACAAGTTTTCTTGTTCATATGTCAAATTTGGTAAGGTTTTGATTGTATCGAATTAAACCACATGCTCCCCGTAGCAGCCCCCGTCAATTCCTTTGAGTTTCGGTCTTGTGACCGTAGAGTGTTTCACGCGTTAGCGGGCCCCGATCGCGTAGACCAAGGCGAACACTCATCGCTTACGGCATGGACTACCGTGGTGTCAACTTCAAAGTGGATTTTTGCGAAGAGTGCGTTATGAAACGGTGGGGCGGCTCCTGCTGGGTAAACGGAAACCCGACTCACGAACCCTTGAGTAGGGCGTTAAGACATATTTGACTTGTGTAGGTCAAAAGATGTTGTTTCATATATCGCTATCAATATAATTTAACGAAATGCGATGATGCCTCTTGATTGAATAGGAAGACACTTTGTTCACATGACTCGATCACTTGAATAGTCTCGAATGTGAACTTGCTTATAAATATTGATACTTTCATATTTTACTTGCGTAATTCAAAAAACGTTGTTTTATATATGCGCCATTAACAAAATTTAATGAAATACAATGATGCCACTCGATCGAATAGGAAGACACTTGGTTCACATGACTCGATCACTTGCTTATGGACATGGATACTTTCGTATGTGAATTGCGTAATAAAAAAATGTCATTCCATTTATGCGTTATGAATATAACTTAATGAAATGTGATGTGATGTGATGTTGCATCAAGAGTGTTTGGTAAGTGGTGCAGGAATTACCACACCCTTGATGTTGCATCAAGGGTATTTGGTCAAATAACAAATCAATGGAAACCCTTTCGTGTTTGTCATATTAACTTTATAACTAAACCGAGAATAATGGATAGTTTATAAACCAATGAAAACCCTTTCGTGTTTGTTTTTTAACTTTTATATGTGATTATGAGTCACATATTAGGCGGCAAATAACATGGGTATCTACCTGGTAGGGGTAGAAAGTTATCGGGTGTTGGCTCAAGTTCAAGCAAGAGCTCACAATGCCTAAGGTCGTTAGGTCGCAGTTGCAAGTTGATGAGATGATGGCGAACAAGCGTGACTGATGAAGGCGGAACAAGCAAGGGTGGCCAAAGATTTTGTGGCAGCTAGAAGGACGACTGAAACAATACAAACACAAATCAATCAGCTATTGGCTTTTTAGGACGTAGGTAAGGTATGGATTTATCACGGTTGTTTCCTCCCAACGAGGAACGTGATGATGACGAGTAGGGATGGTCTTTGTGATGGTATTTGTATGGATGAATGAATCGTTTTGTTATTTGTATGGATATATAGTATTTGTATCATTATTTTCGAAAATTGCCACTCTTTATTTTGTTTTGGAATAACTGAATTGACGGATGAACTTGAATAACTTTGTATCTTTGTTTGGGTTAAATTCGAGTAGCTTTTTGGTAGATCTTTTTCCGGAAAAAAATATCAAAAAGGAGCCGAAAACAAAAGGTAATGCAAAAACCTGTAGACACATTTAGCGGCGACATTTGTCATAGCCAAAGGCTCCAAATGTTGTAGTGTAGGCTCGTAATTCATTTAATAAATCACTCGATGTCTCGATCTCCTTTGCATATTTGAAGAAACCATAACTTTGAGGTGATATTTCCGAATACTTAGCTTAATAGCTTAATAGTTAAAAAACAAAACAAAAAGCAAAATAAAACTTTCAATGTAAACAATTAACTTTTAGAATACTAAAACCCGTAGATATAACTTTATTGATGACCATTATTTATAATGGTAAAACTCTAATTTCCAAAACTTACAAACCGGGCTTGGACCTAATTATCCACTAATACTCTCCAGGAGTTCGAGCGGCGAAATCGAAAGCTCGAACTGGAGTAGTAAACTACAAAAGCAAAATAAAACAATAACCAAAATAAAACGGGATAACTCAAAGTATCCCATATTCTAGTTTTTTTTTTTTTTGTTTACGGATAACCAAAGTATCTCAAACAGTCATCTCGGGAATAAGAACACTAGATTCGACACCAACAAAAGTCGTCTCGGAAATAAGAACCCTAGATTCGACACCAACAAAAGTCGTCCGGTTTGTGGGTTTTGGGAATTAGGGTTTTACCATTATAAATAATAGTCATCAATAAAGTTATATCTACTAGTTTTAATGTTCTAACATGATATTAGAGTGGGTCTAATTCTCGGACCTAAGTAATTATGTTGAGCCGCCTTCTTAAAACCCACAAACCAAGAGCTTGGGCCTAATTATCCACTAATATTAACTTCTTACATATTACTATTAAGGACACAAATATATTTGATGTCCTTATACAATAAAATTGTAGCTAATAATGCCGTAAACATGAATGACACCAATCAGATTTACAAGTTATATAACATGGTGTCGTCTGGTCAAAGCTGGCAAATTTGACAATCATTATATGGTACAGGATTAGGAGGGTCAAAAGTTATTAGCCAATTGTTGTTGTTGTGTCACTTAAACATTACAAAGCTTTTATTGGGTTCAGTACAATCAATCTTGCTATAAGATTTTGCTTTTTCCATACCTTTCTAAAAGAAGTATAAAAGGCAGTCTAATGATCCATGCACTCTAGCAAGAAGAATATAATAACACATTAAAGGAAGCCACATCATACATCTCCCAATAACACACCACTCGTAACACATCAAGATCACTAAAAATATTCACACCACAATACAAAAAAAAAAAAAAAAAAAAACAAGAATGCAAATGGCTTGAGGATTGGCTAATAGAAAGAAAATTACCTCAACCTTTGCTCTAATATGAAAGAAAATTGAATTTGAGTTAATTGACTTGATATGAAAAAATTTGTATTTAAAAAGTCAAAATGAAAATTGTTTATTTATGATTTAATAAAAAAAATGATTAAATATATAAAGTGATAAAAGTGAGGATGTCTGCATTAAGTCGTGTTATTTAAACACGACTTAATACAAAATTTAAACAAACATACAATGAATTCAGCCAATGCTTGTGATCAGTATGGTTTTTTTGCTTCTTTCGGTATCGGGATTTGACGGGTTGGGACAGGTCGGGATCCGGCCCAATGCTCAGCCCTATGTGAAAGTAACATTTGTGAATAGTTAACTGCTTATACAATCACATATATACTCACATATATTCTATATGCTTTTGGATCCAGTTACACTGTGTACAATATCTTTTTGCAAGTCATGCTACTGTTTTACGAAGTTTACCTGATCTAATTAAGCTTCTATATCGGAAGATAGATTAGAATGCTCGTGAAAACGTTAACAATAATTCGAAAGCAAGATTGGATATAGAAATATCGTTTTCTATGCTTAATATTTACTCACGGGCAAAATGAAACAATAAAAAAGAGAAAACGGATGCTTACAACATGTTTCAACTTATACGGGATCAGGACATCGGGTCGATATGCATATGCATGTATTATGCGGATAAATTGATATGTTTTTTACTATTACGCATATAATAAAGTGTTACAAACATGGAAGCCGAGCAAGAATAGTATTTGTACGTATTTGAGAAATCCTACGAGGTTGGTAAAGGCTTTTTCGAGCTATTAAGAGATGTTAACTTTTTGTTTTTAAGAAAAAAAAGTTAAAATCTCTAGAAAAGCTTTCAAAAGGTTTTTACCGAGAGACCTTACACTTGCAAGATGTTGACTAAGATACACCTATCAAAAAAAAAAAAAAAAAAAAAAAACTTTCACCTTAAAACTTATAGCTAATTTCGACTAACATACCCCAATCAAAATTAGTTTGATCCTTTACCAATTAAATCCCAACAGCTAAACTATCAATTAGGTATCGAATATCCATCTTTAGGCTGTCTTTTATTCTTCTAGTCTAGTCCATGAATCTAATATTCGAAATTCCAAATTATATCCAAGTGTTATTACTAGCAACTTTGATCATGTTCACTGGCTGGCTACAGAATGTCGACATTGTATCTTTTATATGGTTTCACTTTTAAAAATGCATTAATAACGACTAACTTCCATTAGACTCAACTTGGTCACTATTTTATTGCTAACTCTAAAATAAGGTCTTAGTGTGAGTAGTGTCAACTACAACTAAGATTTTAACTAAGTAACAACATGTCCTACTTGAGTCGATGAGAATAAGCCGGCCAGGTCGAGACATTACAAACTTACACTTGCGAACACATACAACCTTAGCAAAACCAGGTTACAAGTTAGCACAATCGTACCATGCTACCATTGTGAACAAAAACAGCAAACATAAAACTAAATATCTAGACAATCACCAAACAATTTACATATATATGGTTGGAATGAAACAAGTTCCAAGTTTCACCAAATCAATTTTACCAACGGTGAAACACACTAAAATTCGTGTAAAGTTAGAGCAACCGTGCAATATGCACCATCGCGAATGAAGTACTAAACGAACACTACATCTGAGCGCATGGCAGGCTAGTAGAGCATAGCATGCCGGAGAAAGGACGGAGGATGGCGCACAACACAAGGTGAAAACATACAAAACAATCAGAGGTTTACTTTTTGGGATCGCGGTTCTAACTCAAAATAATTTGGTTCACTTAAAAGAATTATATTTAAAACAAAAACATATATAAGTCCCAAGACATACCTGGACTTTTATTTGTTCACCTTCGATGTTGTAACCATTATGTAAATGGCCAGTATACCACAAAAGAATTTACTCGCACTTTTGCAAAATCTTAAATCTTAAATCATATGTGGGATTCACCCGCATCTTATTTTCTTAATTGTTTTTTTAGTAATATATTTTATCGGGAAACCTTTAACAAAAAAAACATATTATATATCTAAATTTACATGTACTTCGTATTATGAATTTTTTTGACATTCGTATTAACCACAATCCTGTGAGTATACGGATATGAATGAATTCAGCCTTTCATGTCAACATATTTAGCGATTTTTTTATTCAAATACCTAATTTCTATGCTTTAGGTAGTGATGAAGGTGATGCAACTAAATTCCACTTAATAATGAGACCATTTAAAAGAAATGATTAAGTCATTATATGAAACGTAACACATGCAACATCACATAAACAACTAAGGAACATAGTGGAACCAAATCATTAAATAAGATATTGCCACAGTCGGAATAAGTAAACAAGTAATTATAAATTAAAATTACATTTTGGGAAATAAGGAGAGACTATAATTCTTTTCTAAAAGAAAGCAGTTAGGATGGTGACATGCTTTTGCAAGGATAAAAAGAGAAAATAATTTAGAAGAAAACATAAAGATGGCACTAGTAATATATGGTTTTCCATTGCTCCCTAAAGATGGCATTTGGGTGTTTTTCTGATTTGGAGTTCACTTGGGATATCCACTTGTTTTAAATATGTTCCGAGGATATGCCATCTTTTTCATAATCCAGGAACCTTCATGCTTACAAACATAACCTTCTAAGTTGTTGCGGTAATGTAGTGCCCAACAGTCTCTTGCTAAAATTTGGACATAAATTAGCATAAGTCAAGAAGACTCAATGATCATGGAATCAACAGACAACCCCAACAAAGCTCAAGTCAAAGACGTTGTCAAAGAATCGTAGATATCTTGAAAACATACTCTCTAGGTGATAGAAAGTCAACTAGTATATAGATGGAACTGAATCTGATGGACAAAGGTTCATCAGGGCTTGACTATATCCCGATGAACTTATCAGCTCTTTGAACATCCAACAAAGCATAGCTCTAAAATACAAGTTTAGATATTTAGGCAGGATTTTCAAAATGCAAAAGAGCGGGATAAAATGCATTTTAGATAAAGTCAAATCAATTACGAGTTAGTGAAAGAAAATGAACAATTAGTAAATTGTTCACTAAAGAAAGGTTTTTGGGTTTTCAAGTACATAATTATTTAATAAAAGATGTATTTTTTTCACTAAATGTTCGACATCTCCCAATAACTTCACATGTGATAGCCTTATACTCCACTATATAAAGAGAATATTGGTCGGAGTAAATGTTTACCACTTTTATATTAATTTAAATCATTTAAAAGTGCATTTACTCTCTTTAAATACATCTTGGTCCCTGATCCCATGAGCGAACTCAAAGTTCAATTGTAAACTTATTCCTTGTAACTCCGTATAAAACTTTGTAATTCTTTAAGTTATTTTAATAAAAATTATACAGTGAAAAGTTAACCGTTGTATTTGCATTTTAACTTATTTATACTTTGTTTCACCAAACAAGCCAAGGATTCCACAACTACACAACTTATACCTATCTTCAATTTCAATCACCGATTCTTTATTTCCAAAAACTATAAGAGTAAGATTTTGCATTTCTGTTTCATGTCTATATATATATATTTGTAAGATAGCAAATAGTTTTATTGATTGAATGTCTTACATATGAGACAGCATGTGTATTTATATTAAATACATAGCTTTGATAATTTGATAATAAGCAATATAATCCAAACCCTAACCCAAACCACTGTTGGGTTTGGGCCAATTAACCAATCTAACACTCTCCCACAGTTTGTTTGAACGGGAGATATTCGAACGGACAAACTGGAACATATGTTGAAAGCCACTTCCTCTTTCTTCTATCATCTTCTTTGTTGTTTGGTTGAATGGAGGCATAGTGTATTTGGCGGCATAGTTGTTTATTGATTGCGACTTCCTCCGACTTTTTTTTTTACGTCATGGCTTGCTTTGCTTTTAGGTAGGAGCGGCAGTTTTGCAACTAACTATATGCGAAAAACGACAATGATCTTCAACAACGAAAACAATTTGATGAGGAAGAAAAAAATATGGTTGGTTTAAGGCAACTCAACATATCTCTTTTATGTTTTGACGCCTAGGGTTTATAGATTATGCATTAAATATGAAAAACAAAATCTTAATAAAAATATAAACAAAGCGACAATAAATATGATCTTTCTGTTCATTCGCAAGTAGCCGATGACCGGAGGATAGCAAATTTTGTGAATGGATCTTACCCAAAGCTCGGATATCATGTAAGATAGCAAATAATTTTATTAATTGAATGCGTTACATAAACAACACATGTAATTATACTGATAAACAACATAATCCAAACCCTAAATTTAACTGAGCCAACTAACGTATCTAACAATATTCTCCATTTATGAAACACGTTTCCAGAAACTACAAAGGTCTCGTGTGTATCATGATTATTAGTAAATCAAGGCATTATTTTCTAACCGGTGTCAACAAATATTTGAAGCATGAGAAGTCTTAAACATGATGCTAATGGCTTTTGAGCATTTCCTTGACATATAGGTAAGGAGCACTTAAGAGCATTTCTCTAACAAACCGGTGTCAACAAATATTTGAGCATGTCAACAAATAGGTAAGGAGGTCTTAAGAGCGAGTCAATCCCCATAACTGTTTTTGACCATTTTCCAAGCAACTCTTAAATATATACATAGCGAGGTTTGAACATGACACCTCTCGTATACATCGTAACGTCTAACCACTATGTAGCATTGGTGGTGGTTGGAGAAGATCGAGCAACTTGTGTTGAAGAAGACAAGTCCCTAACATAACGAAGTTGAGGATCAATGTCGTCAACAAATTCCTTGACACAATTCGGAAGAAAAGAATTATAGACTAGAATTATACTTCAAGGCTAATGTGTTCTAAATTTTCGCTATTTAATTTAGGGTTAATGTCATATAATAGCAACGCACTTTCTCATTTGTTCAAATATTAGATACGAACCCAAAAAAAATACCACAATACTCATCCAACTTTCAAATTTTGTTTCATTGTCATACGTTTTTGCGTCATCTCTTTGCACCGTTAGTCCTTTTGACTAACGACCGTTAGGAATCTCTTTGCACCATTAGTCCTTTTTATACGTTTTTATCCATTTTATACATTTTTGCCCTCTTTCTTACGTTTTTGTTCGTTTTTATACGTCTTCGTCCATTTTTATACGTTTTTAAGCGTTTTATACGTCTTTCTTAAGTTTTTATATGTATTCTTACGTTTTTATCCGTTTTTATACGTTTACGTCCGTTTTAATACGTTTTCATCCGTTGTTATATGTTTTTACGCTTTTATCCGTTTCTATACGTTTTCTTACGTTTTTGTTCGTTTTTATACGATATCGTTAGTTTTTATACGGTTTTTACATTTTCACGTTTTTGTTCGTTCTTATACGTTTTTGTCGGTTTTATACGGTTTTAACGTTTTTGTCCATTTTTATACGTTTTCTTACGTTCTCATACTTTTTTGTTCGTTTTCATACGTTTTCGGCAGTTTTTTTTACGGTTTTTACGTTTTCATATGTTTTCCCCGTTTTTATACATTTTTTTTTATGTTTTTGTTTGTTTTTATACGTTTTCATCCATCTTTATACGGTTTTTACGTTTTGACCGTTTTAATACGTTTTCATATGGTTTTGTCTGTAAGACTACGTATAAAACCGGACAAACACTTATGAAAACGTTATAAAAACATATAAAAACGGACGAAAATGTTTAAAATTGCGTGAAAACGTATGAAGACAGACAAAAACGTTTAAAAACGTATGAAAACGGATGAAAACGTATAAAACATATGAAAAGGTATAAAAACGGATAAAAATGTATAAAACGGACGAAAACGTATAAAAATGGACGAAAACGTTTAAAAGCGAACAAAAACGTATGAAAAAGTAAGAAAACGGACGAAAATGTATAAAAACGTAAGAAAATGGATAAAAACGTAAGAAAACATATTTTTGGGTTAATTACGAACGGTCGTTAGTCAAAATGACTAACGGTGCAACCATAGTTTTAAAAAGCGCGCCTGAGGCGCGCCTCGCTCAAGGCTCAAGCTCTAGGGATTTTTGGATCGAGGCTCACGACATGCATGAATCCCATAAAAGCGCAGCACTGGGCTTTGCGCTGAGGCTTTTGCGCCTTTGAGATGTAACAGTTTTGGGGCTTTTTCCTAAATATTAACATAAGATACATGAGCCTTATAAGTTATATGCATGAGCCTTTTAAGTTATATCTAATAACCCTAATTTGGAAAAGAACTAAAACACGCAATCACGTGGGTAACTATAGATTCTGATCATTTTACAAATATGTAATATCTCTCACGTCATAAGTTTATATCTTGAACTGATTTTTATTGATTGTTTATTTTATTGATTTGTAAATAACGTCACAAGTTTATTTTATCTTCATGTTGGAATCACTCCTAAACTATAATTCAAGTGTTAGTCATTATTATGTAATAGGTAGCTTATTATGGCCTTTATGTTTGTTATTAGCCTTAAGCTTATGTAGAAGGCCCATGAGCTTAGGCCCAAGTTCATTAAAGAAATGATGGAAACTAGGAGTGTTGCCCTAGCTTTCCTCCTATAAATACCTTATGTAAACCTTCATTTGAAGGTTGGTTGTTCAAGTTATTCTCATTCACATACTCCTATGCATAACCGTGCCTTATTATCGTGTGTGTGTGTTTGGATCTTGTTCAATCGCCTTATCTCTTTCTATATTACTTGTGTTTGTAAAACTAGTGACCTATCAGTGGTATCAATCGCCTAATAGTTGGGTGAACGTATTGTTTGAAGTGAGTTTTGGTCTCACGCATAACGTCTGGTACCATATCTTTAGTTAGCTTAAAAACGCATTTTTACACTTTTAATCCAAGATTCTTGTACTTTCAATGTTATAAGGTGTTAAACTAACGTTTTTTGGCAAAAGTTTGGAACTTTATGCGTGGATCATTGTTTTGAACTCTTTTTATTCGTGGGTGTAGTTCTACGCAGAATCTTGTTTTAGAAGGTTTGGTTCATCAAATTTCACATTCTTGTGTTATTTGGTGATCTTGAAGCTATTTCATCACACAAAACCGGTTTAGAAACATCTTTGAGCAACATAAAATTTACGAGTAAACCTACGCGTAGTGAAACCCTAAAACTATGCGTAAGTCCTTCCTTGGTTTGATCTTCGTTTTCGTGGTTTACTCCGTGTTTTCTTGCTTGGATAAGCACGAAAATAAGTCGACTTTGGATATCTTTTGCACTTTGAAGTGTAAAGATCACTGAGATAAAACCTAAAATTACGCATAAGCATAAGCTTACGCGTAGAAATCCCACGATAAGATTTTTCTTACGCCTAAGCCTAGTCTTACGCATAAGATAATCCCACGCCTAACTTTCACGCCTAACTTTTGTCTACGCATAACTTTAGCGTCTTTTCCTTACTTACGCGTAGCTAAATCTACCCGTAACTCCCTCATCATTACGTGTAACTTTGGTGTTTTACGCATAAGTGCTACTTGTTTATTGTGATTTCTCGCCTAAGGACACTTCATCAACAAAGGTTCATTCGACTACAAAGATCCATTTTACCAACACAAGTTTTCAACATGTCTCAACCACCATACTCTAACTATTTCCTTACACTTATCCTCAACGACAACAACAACTAAGTCCACAACATCAACAATGGAATCAACAACAAGCTATTTATCAACAACAATTTAATCAACAACATACTCCACAACTTGGAGCAATTCCTCCACCACAAATGGTTCAAACACCGCCAAGTCTTCAAGTTCAACCCTACACAAATGATTTAATGATTTCAATCAACATCCATCAAGGAACACTATGAAGGAACCCACTTGGTTTGCAAAGATGTGTGAAGCTTTAAGCAGCCAACAATCAATTCATGAGGTCGGATCACTGATAGACCTCCAATGCTCACTCCAGAAACTACGATCAATGGGTGATAAGGTTCTTTAGGTTTTGTGATCCGAAGAAGCCACATGGAAAGTTCTTAAAGAAGGATATCTTGGAAGGTCCATTTGAGATGCCCTCGTCATTGTACCCGGAGATCCTAATGCCATTCCACCAAGAGATGAACAAACGAACATTGCTCTTTGTTGCGCGTAATTGAATCCTCAAGAGCTTTTACACTATGAAGTCGACGAGCTTGCAATGCAATATATCCTTTTAGGATTACCTAACCCAATTCTTGAGTGTTGATGCTCAAAAGGCGCAAAGGAAATGTGGGACCATATTCATCTTCTTATGGAAGGATCAGACTCAATCGGGAGGATTTGGAATCCAAAATTTACTTGGCTTATGAACACTTCATGATTGAACACGAGAGACACTAGAGTCTTATCATCATCGATTTCGAGACATCATCAATGATTTGGATAAACACAACATAATCATGCCAAGAATTGCGTGAATACTAAGTTCTGAGTAGTTTTGGTCCCGAATGGGAGAAGTATGTCATCTTTCTCCGTCGGCGAAGAATATGCATCATTCTACATATGGATTGTTGTATGATTACTTGAAGCCTCATGAAAAGGAAGTTGATCGGGAAAGGATTCTCCGTGCTCAAATTGCTCCACCCACACATCCGGAAAATCAACAACTTGCCTTATATGCTCAACAAAGTTATCCTCCTCAACAAGCAACTCAACCGGTGCCTCACCACACCAAACGATCAATCATAGCAACCTCAACAAAATCAATTGGTTCCTTACAACAACAACAATGATCAAGCACTTCATAGTCAAACTAATGAGGAATCCGATCCATTGAAGCATTACAATGTGGATTTGTTATGATTGCTAATGCTTTTAGCCGTTATACCAACAAATCCAACAATCGATTCGTTCCTCATCCAATACACGAAATCGGTGTTGTGAACAATGGACGAGTTGAAGTTGAGAATCGTGGTTATGGTCGTCAAATGGGAGGTGGTCAAGGGTTTAATGCTATGGGTAGAAATAACAATGAGCTCAAGTGGTGGAGCAGGAAATGCTCGAGAATGGGTTGAATGGTCTTCGATGCTACAACCGCAATGAGAAGGGATACGGCTAATGCATTCCCAAAGCCAAGGACTAGGGCGATGCTTATTTCAAAGAGGCTCTTCTTTGGCTCTTAAGGATGAAGTGGTGGATCTCTCATAAACAAAGAACGAGCTTTATGGCGGATCTGAGACTGATGATGATATGGAGGACTTGCGAGGCCAATGCACCGTATTATGTTGATGGCTAATATGCATGAGTTACACATGAGTGAAACAGCCCGGTGTATGACATCGATGGCTTGTCTCGGTACCCGAACAAACCATCATCATATCACGAACTAATATCTCGCCAATATCCGAATCCGCACGGCTCAGACTGTTCAAAATGAGTCATCTACATCTCATTTTGACGATTTTCAAATAAACCCTGTCGTTACATTTGACGATCAAGATGACCTTATGGTTTCCTTTGATAATAAAATTGACTCCGTGGTTGTACTTGAGGATCTAAATAATGATCATGTGGTGACTAACGTTGAACAAGCCGAACTGTTGCCTCATCCAAATTTTGCTCGTTTAATTCAAGACCATCAAATCAAAATGGAGGAATGTTATGCATTAAATAAGGAATTAAAAGCAAAATGCCTTGTTAACCAAGGATTTTGAATGCTTACAAATGCAACTCAACTTTTCAAAACTCAAGAAAACCGAAAACGGTTTGAAGCCGCTTTGCTAAATCTCATCAAAACGAAAAATATTTAGAGAGAGATCGTGATCTAGCCGCTTCGAAGAATGCTTTGTTGTGCGAAATAGAACAATCGAAACATGAACATAAAAAGCAAATTAACGCTCTCACCTTGGAAAATCAAAAGCTAAGGTCGAGTTGTTAACTTGTCAAAACAGTTCTCCCATACAAAAAGCATTCAACGAATCGGGTAGATGACCTTCTTGAAGAAATTATCGGCTTGCAAAACAAACTTAAAGAGTTTAAAGCATTGTTTACAAACATGGTGAATCAAGAATGACTATTGAAAAGTTTACTTTAAAACCCAATCCAAAAGGATATGGACCAAATCTAGGCGATTATAAACCAAAGCTTTCACTAAAAACATTCAAACCAAATCTCAAGTTTCCGGTCACGAATATAAAATTAATGATCTTTGTTATGAGTGTTGTTGAATATCATCGTCAAGAGGAATTAGATGCGAAGACGAGAGTCGATCAAAATTAAAAGCATTGTTTACAACAAACCTTTTAATTATTCAAAACCGGTCACTTTCACACACCAACGGATTCTTCTAACACACCAAGGGTTATCATCAAAACACCGAGTCTTCTAATGTTAATCCAACCAGATTATGCACAAATTTATGGTCCTTTACCTTCCATCGATGAAGTAAACTCAAAACACGAAAATCGCAAAATTCTTAGATATTTTGATATTTTCATGGTTGACCTCAAAAATTTAGAACATGAGATAGAATATCATTCGAAATCAAAGTTCAACACTTTCAATCGCCTTTGGCGCGAGAACAAAGAAACATTTTTCGTAAAAATCTTTTACCTAATGTTAAAATTTGAAAAGTTGTGCATTGTCTTGGGAACGGACTTTCATAAGGAACTTGAGTCATGAAGGTCGTTTTGAAAAGCTGAAACATCTATTTCTAATACTAAACGTAAAAAGAAACTGTTGAGAAAAGATGTTGATCGACTCTTGAAAGATGTTATTTGTGCCGATATCCATAATGTTGTGTTATTCTATTCTTTGCCACATGCATCCGATTATATCTCTGCGATAATGTTGACTCTGTGGTAATGTTGAGAATATTGATAAGATGCTTCAAATCGAGTCTTTAAAAGTCGAAAATGAACGATTGCTTAACGAACTTTCCTATGCAAAACATCGTCTTAATTGGTGTGAAAAAGATATTCACAATCAACAACTTGGGTTTCAAAATAAAATCGCTCGCTTGCATGAAAAATTTTCGATCCTAAATTTGCATGAATGGATGATCAAAACGTGTCTTTGAAAAGTCAAATCTCAAAATATGAACAAGAACTTGTAAAGTTAAACAGAATATGGTGTCATATTTGATTTACTCAATAAGACTCGTCATGAAGCATCAAACGACCTTGATCACTATCTTGCCCACACTAGAGAAGTCATGAATTTTGCCGGTAACATTGCTCGAAAATCAAGATTTGATTCACACTATCTCTAAGTTAAGAGAATTGTTAGGAAAGTATGAGCGACTTCCGCCAACCATCATTAAGAGATTAGCACCGTAACACTTAGTAATCGTGCACCTAGAACCCCTACGCCAAATCACAAGTTGCTAACGTGCTTCCTTCTCTTGAAACAGAATAGTTGCGTCTTTTCCAAACGTTCGCACTTCACGACCTAGAGCACTCAATAGAAGAATAGGAAGTTGCGACCCAAGAAAAGATCAATAAGGAATGCTAAAGTAGAAGAACACCCTAAGACTATGAATAAGACTCAAGTTGCCTCCACTATAGATATTGCGTCGGCAAATGTAATAGAAATAGTGATGTAACGAATGCTAAACCATTAAGTACTTTTGATATTGATCGATGCACCTTGTGTTATTTGTCGTAAAAGTATGAATTCGATTGTCATGACAAATGTGTTGCTAAAGCTATAATCTCTCGTTTACGGAATCCTAAGAATCGAATACCTCTAGGCCCACTAATCATTCTAAGTCTCGTGCTTGGTAGACCGCCTTCTTTAGATTCTAAGGCAAGCATTACAGTCCCTGTAGCTCCAGCTTTTACCTCCTAAGAATGTAGTACCACCTAGTGCATTCACAAAGACTAAAGCAAGCAGAGTTATAGATGGCGAAATGGATATATAACACATTAGGATTTAAATAGATGCCTAAAGTTATTAATGTGTTTATGTCTCCTATCATCGCTCAGGAACCCTCTAACATTTTGGGTTCCACATCTACTTCTATTCCATCGTGTAAATGCATGTGTAATGCGGTGATCTGAGATCATTATATGGATTGTTGATAGCGGATGTTCCCGACACATGACAGCAACCTTAAGCGTTATCAAACTTTATTGCAAAGTTCATTGGCACCGCGGGGTTGGGAATGATCACTGCGGCTATCATGGGCTACTGAAGATTATGTCAATGGGAACATTGAAATCGCAGGTTTACTATGTGGAAGGCCTCGGTCACAACTGCTTTCGAAGAGGTCGGTTTTGTGATGGAGATTTGGAGGTTGCTTTCCGGGAGAAAACTTGTTTCATTCGCGATCTACAAGGAAATGACCTTATGTCCGCTCGTAATTCTAGTCTCTACACTATCTCTATGCAAGACATGGTTGCTTCATCTCCCATCCGCTACTTTCAAAGGCAACATCAACAAAATCCGGCTATAGCACCGCGTCTCTCACATCTAAACTTTCAAACCATCACCAACCTTGCTCGACACAAACTCGTTGAAGGACTCCCACGATTCCGGTATTCAAAAGATCACCTATGTTCACTTGTGAACAAGGGAAAAGCACTCGTGCTCACTTTCCTTCAAAGGTGGAACACGCTCTCAAAGATGTGCTTCATCTTCTTCACATGGTTGTGTGGCCCGATGCGCGTGCAAACGATCAATGGCAAACGCTACATCTTAGTAATTGTTGATGACTACTCACGATGGACTTGGGTCTACTTTCTTCAAGCAAAGACCAAGCTCCACAAATGATCATCACCTTTCTCACAAAATCTGAGTTCAGCTCCGCAACACCGTCAGCTAATCGTAATGCACAAAGGAACCGAATTTGTTAACCAAACCCTTCGTGAATTCTATGAGAAAGTGGAATTCAAAGATCAAACATCTATTGCACGTACACTCGAACAAAACGGAGTTGTTGAAAGACGAAACCGAACGTTAGTGGAAGCTGCAAGAACAATGTTAATAAATGCTAAACTTCAGATTACTTATGGGCGTAAGTCGATTCATCGCATGCTACACTCAAAACCGTTCTATGATCACAAAACGCCACAACAAAACACCTTTCGAGCTTGTCCACAACCATAAACCGAATCTCAAACACTTTCATGTATTTGGATCTCTTTGCTATCCGAATAATGATTGTGATGATTTTGGAAAGCTCAAACCAAAGTCGACATTGGAGTCTTTATTGGATATTGTGAGAATTCTAAAGGTTACCGGATCCGAATCGTCGTACAAAAAACAGTGATGGAAACGATTCATGCTCATTTTGATGAACTTACGAAATGGCTTCGAGTACAATGACTTAGAACCCGGTCACAACCGCTTAAACTTCCTCAACCCCATCATCACCGAACAAAGCCCCGACTCACTCTTCAACAAATGGAAAGGTTATTTGCTCCTCTCATTCGGTGACGATATTGATGAAAGTGCTCGGTGTATCCATTGTTTCTCACGCTCAACCCGATAATACTCTAATACCGATACACCGCTACAACAACCATTAAAGATGCACCTACACCACCGACTCCACCACAATGATTGAACAAACCGCTTCCAACAATGATGAACCCGGTGATGACATTACGAATGAAGTACCCCACCGCAGATTTTGATCCAAATGCGTTCTTCAACCCGTTTGCTAATGAGATCGCCGCACGGATGTCGCGGAATCTTCAACAAACCATTTGAATCCTTAGAATCGCACAATGTATACCAACATCAACCTCTACACATCGATGGACAAAAGACCATCCTCGGCTAATATTATTGGCAACCCGAATCAACCGGTTGTTACGAGACAACGTCTTCGCACAGATGGTGAACATTGCATTTATGCACTCACCGCTCACCAATCTGAGCCTAAAACATTAAAGACGAATGACAAAAGACAATTGGATTGAATCCATGCAAGAAGAACTCAACCAATTCAAGCGTCTTGAAGTATGGGAGGCGGTTGAAAGACCAATAGGGTCTAAGTCATTGGTCTCAAATGGATTTGGAAAAACAAATTGATTTGAAGGAACGAATCCAAACAAGTCACGCCTAGTTGCTAAGGGTTATCGTCGGGAAGAGGAATAGACTTTGAAGAATCTTTTGCCCGGTTGCTCGTCTTGAGGTTGTTCGGATATTTCTTGCGTTCGCGGCTCATATGAATATGACGGTCTTTCGGATGGATGTCAAAGCTGCGTTTCTCAACGGACAACCGAAGAAACGGTTTATGTTAGCCAACGAAGGATTCGTTGATCCCGAGTTCCCGAACCATGTCTACAAACCGAACAAAGCTCTTTATGGTCTCAAACAAGCCCTCGGGCATGGATGCTTAGACTCAAGGAAAAGTACTTCAGAGCTCTACAATTTCTTGGTGATAAAGCGGTTTCTTGGCAATCAAAGAAGCAAGATTGTACATCGTTGTCATCAACCAAAGCGAATATGTAGCCATGTCCGCGTGTTGTGCTCAAGTCATCCGGATGAGAACACAACTCAAAGACTATGGTTACGTGTTTGATGTAATCGATGTATTGCGACAATCGAGTGCCATAGCGATCTCGTGCAACTCGGTTTAGCACTCGAATTCAAAGCACATCGATCTTGGCTATCATTTCATCAAGGACCACGTGGAGCAGTGCAGTTGAATTATACTTTGTGTGTACAGAATACCAATTGGCAGATTTACTCACCAAAGCCTTGCCTCCCGCTAGGTTTAATAAGTTGGTCCACCGGATTGGTATGCGGTGTTTGACTCAAGAGGAATTGGATGACCTCTTAAAATAGTCTTAAAAACCTGTCAAACACCAAAACATCTTTTGTAAATAATTTTTCAAAAACAAAATACAAAAATATAAACTCTGATAAAACAACAAAAATAATCTTCACTCAAATTTTCTTTCAACATGGCAAGTACATTTCTTCCATCAACACTATAATCTTTCAAAAATTCAGTATTTTTCCGATCAAGTGTTGAGGGGGAGAAAATTATCACTTAACTGTTTCAAAACATCTGTGTACTTGCATGTCATATTATCCCGGTTGTTTCTTTTATCAATGGTGGTAAACTTTTCTGGTTTAATGACACTCCTCGGACTAAAATTTATAACCTTTCATTATTTTCTTAAGTCGAGGGGGAGTGTCGTCAAGTATCTTTCTTAAAATCTTTGTTTGGTAACCAAAATGGAAGTTAAATGGCTTTGTATGTAAAGGAAAAGGTGGAGGGACCAAAACTGTCATAAGATGAAAGTCATTTTAATAAAAGTCCTCCACCTAACTTCCACTTCACATTTATTACTCTTAACCTAACATATCCTACGCATACAAATCATTCAAGAAATCCGTGTTTTGGATCATCAATTTGTAAGTTGTTTTATGATCTTAACATGTTTACAAACACTGGTTTTGATTTTTATACAAATCCAACGGTCAAATTGTTGTCTATGATTTGGTGTTCTTACGCATATGTGTATGAACACCTAATCAAGAATGGGTGTTTGTGATTAAAAAGGTAGTGTCAAAATGCTTTAATAACATCAATGATATCTTTTCTATCATCAAAACGAACCCATAAACACGAATTGCTTGGTTTTCAAAATTAGGGTTTATGCGTGGTTTTGGGTATTTTCAAATGTGAAGGTTCTTGGTCAAAAGATTGTTGTGTGATACTCATATCATGTTGAATTAAAGGTTTCGTGCTCTATAACCACCCGAAACTCTCATTGATTAAAAATTGGATGTTAGGGTTTAAAGTTCTTGAGTTTGGGTATTTTTGATTCACCACGATTTAGATGTTATAACCCGTTATTAGACTCTCATAACATCCATGACCTACCGTAATTGAATTGGTGCTAATCCTATGGTTAAAACTCTTATGCGTAATTCATAACCCTTAGGGTTTTGACCCACGCGTAAGTGTTTCTACGCATAAATGTTTAACAAGCTTTCATGCCATGATTTGATTTTAGAATGAATATATGTGTTAAGATTGATGATATGATGGTTTTATTTCGGGCTTGCTACGCATAAAATTCGTAATCAAGGTCCTTGTTTCTCACGCATAAGGATTACCCTACGCGTAGTCGGTTATGCGTAAGAATAATCCCACGCATAACTATTACGCCGTAAGGTTCTACAATGGGACACTGGCGTATCCCGTGAAGGATATGCGAACAGTGACCTCACGCATAAGGTCTACTCTCACGAGTAAGCCTTACGCGTAAGGTTTATATACGCCACGCATAAGCTCTACGCTTAAGGTCCCCTTTCCCACGCGTAAATTTTCTTACGCGTAAGTTAGGATCCCACGCCGAAGCTTTCATCTACGGCGATATCATTTTCATTGCACGCTAACTTTGCCAAATCTACGACTAAGCTCGGATTGACCTTCATTATGAATTGTTACGTGTACAAACTTGTTAATAAACAAATCATATCGTCACGAATCCAATGATGTCACTAATAAACTTAAACGCTTGATATGTTGTGAACTATAAGTGATAACATAAACTTTAAAACTTAAAGTTAACTAACTCACGAAACATTTCACTACGTCATTGGACTATTGGACAAACAAGTGACTTTGGACTCAGAATAATCATTGACATCGTGACATTCAATAATTAGACAATATAACCTTCGTTGACTAACATTATGTCTTTCGATATGTTGGTTCTTTTGGCTAATGTTATTTCGCATCACGACATGGTCGCTCAAATGAATGTGGATGCACCGAAGTTCTCACAATTGTCGACATCTTCCCAATGGCTATCCTATAAAGATTGGAAAGAACAACCTTAGGGTTGACTTTGAAACCCTCACATGCTCGTAATCTTCTTGTCTCATTCTTGTGGATATTCTAAGGAATCATCCCTACCGTAACATGCTCTCACACTGCTCTTGTCATCGAAATCTACATTCACAATTCGGAATTCTATGCAGAGGATCACAGTCAAAGTGCGATGATGATGACACTTAATCACAAACAAGTCACCATCACTCATGCACTTACGGTCGTTCTTCTCATTCACGAAATCGAGCCAACGACTTCTTTGCTACACCCATCAAGAGACAGTTCGCAATTTCTTCTTGACATTGGCTACGATGAAGCTTGAGGATTATTACTAAGCATTCTCACGTGGAGCTTAAGAACATTCCTCAACCGTGGAGAACCTCTACATCATCATTACCAAGTCTGCTACGGTCGTGGCGGTGGTTATGAGCATCCAAAGCTCATGGAACCGCAAATCTTCCGGTCTTTGATCAATAAGAAGGACATCGAAATCGAAGCAATGATATGGGAGGACATGATGCTCTTTCATGAAGCTTGGCTTAAAGATTCCCTATATCGATACACAAAGCTTTTGATCCGAGAGCACTTGGGCTTAATCCTCGATATCCCCAAGAGGCTCAATGACCCCGACAATCACGACGTGTTGTCCGAACCTATCCTTTCTATCGAATCAAGGAATCGACAACTAAGAAGCGGTGCCGGTTTGCTCGATCACCTTTATCTAAACAACTCAAGAAGCTTGAAGCGCACAAAAGGTATCTAGTAGCGTAAAGAAGGCAAAGTTGGTCATCTTGATGAAAACCTTCGTGAACTCCTACTCGGAGAACCGTAAGAGGAAGTGCAAGAAGTTCGAAGTCATAGGAAGCTTCCCAAAGGAATCCTCCTCGTAAAAGGATTGTTCCCGTAAAGGAAGTGAACCTATTCCCACACCGAACCGCAGAGAAAGCTAATTGACGAGGACTCGAAGGTCTTGAATCGGAAGAAGAGATTACATACTCAAACCGCGCAAGGATGACACTCCATTAGTACCGAAACCTCCTAGTCCTCCAATTGAACATGGCAAAGGGAAGACTCAAGATTGTCAGTATGATCAAAGCTCAAGCTCGAAAGTGATAAAGAGCAACTGGATAAATCATACAGAAGAAGTTTAAATTCGTCGACACCTTAAAAAGTCAAGAATTTGCAAAGACCAAATGGGTGGCCCGGAGGATCAAGTGGTCTCGCCACTCTTCACCGAGATCGATGCGGTTAATCGACCCGATAAGGGATCCGTGCTACCACTCTTGTGCAACAACAAAAGCTTGTGGAGGATACTATCGAATATGAGTTTGAGAAACACGAAACCGAGAAGTATGAGAAAGATAAAGATCTTGATTATGACAAGTCGCTCGAAAGTCCTACACGCTCACGTAAGGAAACTTCGAACCGCCCAAGGACCCAAAGTCTCCTCATGTCTCCTCCTCATCGATTCTTCATCTCACCCTCACCACCACCATCAAAGAAATCAACCAAATCAACATCCAAATCGTGAAGAAACCACCTCGATCTTGGATTTCATACACATGAAAGAATTGTGAAAGTCGTCAAACAATTTAGAAAGAAAGACATGCTATACAGAAGTCGAACTTTCTCAATCAACAAATACAATATCTACATGACGAGAATGACAAGATGCAAGAAGAAAGGAAGTTTATCCAGAATTCATGAGAAGTCATCGTTAAGAGGAACTCGAACGATATGATCAAGGTTACACTAATAAGTACCTTCAGATATCGCTCCTAAAGTCACAAAGGAGATGTTTACCATACAACTATATCCGAATCTTATGAAGATAGCCAAGCAAACTATAAGATCAACACCTTTAACCGTCACAATTAATCCATCCGATCCCGTAGTTTTCTCGGATAATGAATTGGTGGCCAAGCTTGTCACACAAATGTCTAAACGATCCGGGACATTTACTTGATGAAGGAAAGCTGTTTCAAGCATTGTTGGACTACCAACTCAAAGAAGCATGTAGATTCAAGCAGAAGGTCTAAACGCCCTAGAGACGATGAAGATAAGGATCGGGATAAGAATGATGAAGCTAAACGTCAAGAAGTCCGTGAATCATCTTCTATGTTACCTCCTCTCCAACGGACTCCTACTCAACAAAGGCATCCTCCCCGTTCTTTCATCGATAAACCTCAGATTTCGAAGTTACCGCCCGAGACTCAAAAACCGGTGATCACTTTGAGTATACGGGTGGTGACGATGACGAAGTCCGTGAGCCCCTACAACAACCCACCTCTCCCAAACAAGTTAAGAAACCGTAATCCTCATCTAGGTCAAAACAAAAGAAGAAGAAGGCACCAATGACCGACGTCGTATCATGGCTAGATGAAGATACAACACGTGAGTTTGAATGGTTTTCACACTTGTCAATTCCACTCCCTACCTCAAGAAGGTCAAGATCGGTGAGACGGTAATACTTTGGAGCATGCTAAGATTATGCAAGAAAAGTTCCATGTGAAGAAGATGACGAAACCGAGTTGAGGCGAATCAAGAATGAAGCTTTTCAACCGTGGAAAGATAGCTCGAGAAAGTGCCATCGAGGTCTAATATCACCTTGAAAACATTGCTCGAGCTATGTCTAACAACATGGATTGGCTCAACCCGAAGCAAACATCGACTTCACCAAACGGACAACCCTCCATATTACACCGATCGGTCTAAACCTCTACCAACAATTGGGCAACCAGATGAACCTAGGATCCCATTCGGATATTTCTTCAACAAAGACTTGGAATTTCTTCTACACGGTGGCGATGGATCAAGGAAATACGCTACATCTTTGACACTTCCATTCCCAGTGACCATATACTCAAACCGCATAGCTATCGAGGAAAGAGCTAATCACTTGTTCTCCAACAACGTGGAAGCATACGATCGAGATGCAATGTACGGATTCATCATTGGCCGGAACGTCAAGAATCTACTACCGCAATGCTGTGTTCGTAAGTCTCAACATGCGGTGTTCAAGACTAAGGATATCGTTGCCATTAAACACGTTGATCCGTCGACCAAATGGGACTACACCTTCTCAAGAAGATTGTGGTCAAAAGGCAAGATGAACGGATTATGCATTCTCTGGTCGACTTTGAGAATTTGTCTCTCAACGACATTGAAGACATGTACCTTGCCAAAGCATGTGGTCGCATGAGGCAATTTTCAACTAAAGTACAACGTGAATTCATCAAGTCATCGCTCATCTTCATCGAAGCATAGTCATCAAAGAACGATAGAAGATTTCCGGTGGTCGTTGAATCTTATCGCACCGTGTCAACTTCACTCCACCTCAATTTGATCTTCCGACATCAACCAACTCTCACAATATACACTCATCAAGAAACCATTCGAGTCGTTTATCGCAGTTGAACTTCAACGAAATGCTTATAAACCTCAGATTCGAGTTACCGCCCGAGACTCAAAACCGGTGATCACTTTGAGTATACGGGTGGTGACGATGAGAAGTCCGTGAGCCCTACAACAACCCACCTCTCCCAAACAAGTTAAGAAATCGAATCCTCATCTAGGTCAAAACAAAAGAAGAAGAAGGCGCCAATGGTGACGTCGTATCATGGCTAGATGAAGATACAACACAGAGTTTGAATGGTTTTCACACTTGTCAATTCCACTCCCACCCTCAAGAAGGTCAAGATCCGTGAGCGGTAATACTTTGGAGCATGCTAAGATTATGCAAGAAAAGTTCCATGAAGAAGATGACGAAACCGAGTTGAGGCGAATCAAGAATGAAGCTTTTCAACTATGGAAAGATAGCTCGAAAGTGCCATCGAGGTCGAATATCACCTTGAAAACATTGCTCGAGCTATGTATAACAACATGGATTCGCTCAACCTGTAGCAAACATCGACTTCACCAAACGGGACAACCTCCATATTACACCGATCGGTCTAAACCTCTACCAACAATTGGGCAAACCAGATGAACCTAGGATCCCATTCGATATTTCTTCAACAAAGACTTGGAATTTCTTCTACACGGTGGCGATGGATCAAGGAAATACGCTACATCTTTGACACTTCCATTCCCGGCAGACCATATACTCAAACCGCATAGCTATCGAGGAAAGAGCTAATCACTTGTTCTCCAACAACGGAAGCATACGACCGAGATGCAATGTACGGATTCATCATTGGCCTAACGTCAAGAATCTACTACCGCATTGCTGTGTTCAAGTCTCAACATGCAAGTGTTCAAGATTAAGGATATCGCTGTTATCAAACACGTTGATCCGTCGACCAAATGGGACTACACCTTTCTCAAGAAGATTGTGGTCAAAAGGCAAGATGAACGGATTATGCATTCTCTCAAGTCGACTTTGAGAATTTGTCTCTCAACGACATTGAAGACATGTACCTTGCCAAAGTACAAGGTCGCATGAGGCAATTTTCAACTAAAGTACAACGTGAATTCATCAAGTCACCGCTCATCTTCATCGAAGCATAGTCATCAAAGAACGTGTAGAAGATTTCCACCGGCTATTGAATCTTATCGGACCCGTGTCAACTTACCCACCTCAATTTGATCTTCCCGACATCAACCAACTCTCACAATATACACTCATCAAGAAACCATTCGAGTCGTTTACCGCAGATGAACTTCAACGAAATTGCTTAATGAGTGTAGTGATCTTCACAAGTTTGGAGATCACACTTTGAAGATGGTTGGGACGGATTGGCTTATAGGTCAAGGATATACGACAAAAGATCGGGTCTCCTAGCGATGGAATTCTCGTGATCGAAGGATGTGAGGAGAATCATCAAGATGATTGATGAAAGGTTGTATAGAAGGATCGCCTGTAAGATTGAAAAGCTATGTTGGTGGTCGACCGTGATTAACATCACCGCTTTCAACGCCCGATTCACACTCCTGGCGACATCTCGGACTTCGGTACCCCTTGAATTGCTTCTTTCATTATAAACCGATGTGTGATTAATATGCCAATGGCTTGTGCACACATAACGATTGTACAACCCGTAATTGTCAAGAAAGGACCACGTGGTACGCCTGCCACAATCCTTATAAAAGGAGCGAAAGCTTCTTACTTTGAGTAAAACCTATCAAACCTTTCACTTTTCAAGGTTTTGCTCATAAGGACAAGTACTTCCCATATGATTTTCAAAACCTCAACCGCTTATATCACTAGTTGAGGGGAGTATTTGAATTAAACTTTGTTCACAAATTGTTCATAGTGGTCATCTTCCCCAACACTCGAAATGGTCATATTTATTTCAACTTTTCAAAATAACATTTTATATGCCATTTTGAGGGGGAGAAAATTATGTGATAAGAAATATGTTGTGCAAATGCAAATGAATCTTTGTGTAATAGACTTAACCAACGAATTGCTCTGGTACTAAACCGTTAGTAACTCGAAAAGACTTGTCCGGACGGGTAATAATTTTAAGCTAGTTCGCTAGTAATGTAAACGTGTCTCGCAAAGGACTTGTCCTAGTAGATTGTACCATTCGAGAAACTCTTGGTAGACATGAACTCGACGGGTTTGAAAACCTTTCGAGGTTTGTTTACACCTTCAAGGTAGTTATTAGAGCTAGTTGTCACCTAAAAGTCGACAATGTAACTCTTTAACTATGCAATGTAACCGTGTCTCATGGGGATTGTCTATCTTGAGTGGATCAATTCAAAAGTGCGTGCTTTTTCCTCACGTGCAATTAACCGTTAAAACTCTTAAGCACATGTGAGGGGAGTATTTATGCAAAATCTTATCTCAACAAAGGGTTCAAAATGTTTTCATTAACAAACACCGTGAGAGATTTTTCAAGTAAATGGTTTTATGGCAACATAGGTTAGTCATGGAGTGATAAGGTGACTAAGGTTAGGAATAACTGTCGTATGATCCGCCAGAGTCGGAGGGATCTACCCAAGGACATCACAAATAGTTAGTACTTAGAAGTCCTTAGGTATGATTATAAAAGGAGAAAATGAGAATCGGAGAAAGAAGGAGTTGAAGAATTAAAAGAAATGCAAAGAAAATGGTGAAAAGAAATAGCCCTCCAAATTATTCAACTTAGGCGACACAGGGTTCAATTCATATGCTACTAGTTGTCACTTAGTGACGCCGGTATTGAAGATTAAAGTCGTCATGGACCCGATGACGCATGCACCAAACCTTCTTAGCCACTCAAGTTTCTCTCTACAAAAGCTTGTTTCATTCTCACAGTGGAACCCTACGTAAACTATTGGCTTTCTCTTAGAGATCGCCGGTATTGAAGAAGGAGACCTCTCCCTAGTCTCCGCCAGAAAACCAAAACGCACTATTGAGTCTAGAGCCACGAGATTCATCAAAAGATCTCCTAGGAACACTTGACATTTCATCACTGTTGATCAACAAATAAGATTATCGTGGTTAATATCGAGTCCTTCACGATCTTAGCAACTGTCGAGAACATTTATGAGAGGTTCACATATGTGATCCTCGGTGATTGAATGGAAACTCCCGCCGTGGTCAACATCAAACAAACCGACAAGCAGTCACTTGTAACTCCCCGTGGATTACGCTTAGTGTGTCTCAAGCAGTCTACAACATCGTGAGGTGACGCCCCTGTACCTCGGCGACTCATCCGAACTATAGATATACTTTGACATCGCGTTATCTCACTTGTGGGACTCAGTTCAGAACGGCCTTTGTAAGAATTAGAGATGTGTTTTCACACTATGTCGTTAACACCTCAAGTTCAAACTGTAAGTGCGTAAACCGCTTATTACTAACCGCTTGAAATGTTTTCTTCTTATGGAAGCTCGGAGCGGGATGATCGTGCGATTCTTCTCATGCTCACGCCAACATCATCACTAATGGAAGTTCTATCCAAAAGCAACACAACAATGTAATGATTCTTCACAAATCAAAGAATCTACAAAGTTAAAGACTTAAAGAACTTCATCAAGATCAATTCCAACGCCAAAGAGCGTGTGAGCATGTTGAAGAATGACGGAGACATCAGAGCAAACAAGGCACTGAGGCGAGACTTGATGCGCATAACAACATACTATCATTTTCATCACAAAGAACAATGATCAAAGAACAAAGTTAAAGATGACGCCAAAGCATAACCGCTCAAAGAAGACAATTTCTACATCGGGAGATTGTTCGAATCAAGGCAATTATTCTCACAAGAAAGAAGAAAGTCGAAGACGCCGAGCTACTATTACATCAACGCGCTTCACCGCTCATCACCAACACTTGAGGGAGATTGTTGGAATCACTCCTAAACTATAATTCAAGTGTTAGTCATTATTATGTAATAGGTAGCTTATTATGGCCTTTATGTTTGTTATTAGCCTTAAGCTTATGTAGAAGGCCCATGAGCTTAGGCCCAAGTCCATTAAAGAAATGATGGAAACTAGGAGTGTTGCCCTAGCTTTCCTCCTATAAATACCTTATGTAAACCTTCATTTGAAGGTTGTTGTTCAAGTTATTCTCATTCACATACTCCTATGCATAACCGTGCCTTATTATCGTGTGTGTGTGTTTGGATCTTGTTCAATCGCCTTATCTCTTTCTATATTACTTGTGTTTGTAAAACTAGTGACCTATCACTTCAAGCATCAAATCATAGGGTGAGTATTTGTATGATGTGTAATATTGAACTGATTTTATGTTTATTTTATTGATTGTTATTTTTTAACAAGTTACTTTGTTTCATTAAGTATTTTTTTATGACATATTATCATGAAAATATGGCATTATGTCTTGAATATTAATATGTTGTTTGCTTGATATTTTGTGTTAAATTGTGAGCTTTGTTAGATGTAAGTTTACAAGTGTTGGACACAAGCATATTTAGTATGATATGGATTTTAATCTATATGTAGTTCATCGAGCCAAAGAGTTGATTCGTTTGAGAAGTGACAACTGATCCATTTTAATATTTATAATGGCTATATGTGTCATGTATTAACTATTTAATGTTATTTTGTGTTATTTAAGCTACATAAATGGTCACATATTAAAAAAAAAAAAAAAAACCTTAATGTATTTAATGCGCCTCAGATTCGTGAATCCCGCTGCCAGATGCCTCACCGAGGCTCTTTGGTCCCCTTCGCGCCTTAGTGCGTTTTGAGCCTTTCAAAACATTGGGTGCAACTAAAACTTATAATAATGAAACAAATGGGAAATTACATTGCAATTACATGCCTAACGGACTAACATTTCAAAGAGTTAGATGGGTATTATGATATTTTTTTGCGTACGTATATGATATTTGAACAAATTGAAAAGTACATTGTTATGCCATTAACCCTTTAATTTAAAGAAATATGTGATTGTTAGGGTTCAAACCCCATAGAATAGTCGGTTAAAAGATCGGAAGTATTCAAGATTAGATGATCGAGACATTTTGATATTCTTTACACGTCAGTTAAAATCAAAGTGACTTTGATAAATCTTATACAAAGACTTACTGATCAAAGACGACTAAAATTTCTACGTGGCAATGGCTAAAGATATGATACTTTTGTTATTTATTACAGCACTACTGCATGGTGGTTTGGTCGATCAAAAGCATGCTTTTATTCTTTGGAATTTATTATAACTTCAATTATGGACGCATATTGACTACTTATACAATTTTTGATTTTACAAAAATGAATTTGTGAAATATTGTACAAATTAAGTTGTCTTGGTCTCTTGGATAAGAAAAGTTGTTTACGGTACATGTCTAACAAACTATGATAAGTCATGCATGTAAAGTGAATATCGATCTCCAGGCTTTTTGTATTTCATCAAAGTTTTTAGCTAGCTTTTCAAAAGAAAAGAAAGAACAATAAGCAATGACTCTAAGTTTGTCTAACGAGTGAGATTTGACATTGATTTTTCTTGTGATTGTTTCGCAGCATTACAGTCGATATCAACCAATAATCTAAGAGATTGAGGCATGATAAAAGCTATAAAGAGTGTTGCATGATTGAGAATTTGAGGATGATCGCATAACATCTTTTCAAGTATCTTTGTTATAGTCATAACTAATGACATGTTCAAGACAACAACAAGCATAACAAATTTGTACGCATCTCGAGTTGTTTAGCACATCCATCAAAATCGATTGCAAGTCATCTTCTTATCATATCCAAACCCTTTCCCCTTTATCTTTAAGCGTTAGCGATGGAGACTCACTTAATTTATTTTTTCGGAACAACAATAACCATTGAGACTTGTGTGCATTAAATACTTTATCCGCGTTTAACTATTGAAGGATATGTTCACGACTTGCTAATCACTCATGCCTGTTATTTAAGCACTGAAACGATAGGGAAAAACTGAAGAAAAAAAAAGTCTAGAAACTAATAACATTTTTTTTCTCACCTTAAACTCAACTTGTTATCAAATTATAAACTTAATTGAGCGATGCTAAATTTTATGTTGGGTATCTTTGTCAAGACATACCAATATAACTCAAGTTTGTAAATTTTCAAGTACGAAGGAGATGTAAGGTTAAGCCCAATGGTAACGCATGACCATGTGTGAGAGTCAATTGTGACTCGTGACCCGGGCTAGTAGATGGTGTGTGAGGAGAGCCAAAAAAGGAACGAAAGGTGACCGACTCACCTTTGATACATTGTGTATCTGTCAGCCCACTTGAATATTTATATTATTAATTATTGATTTGTAAGTGTATGCGGGGTATTTTGAGGGATTTATTTATATAAAAATGAGTGTGTTAATGAAAAGTGAGGGAGTGGTGACCATTGCGGGTCAAAAGTGAGAGGGAGTGAGCAAAGATAAATGGAGAGAAAAAATTGAGGTGGCGCTTATGTGAAAGATGAAGTGGTGTGACAATTGTCGGTAGTCTAATATATTTAGGCTAAATGGAAAATAATGAAAGTCCTAGGCCCAGTACAATGTTTCTTTACGTGATGTGTATTACTGCTCAATGTATTGGGCTAACTATTTATGTTCAAAAGCCCCAAATGATCTATGAAAAGAAGCCATCCCAAAATCAATATTATTAAGGTCTACTAATGCTCGGTGTTGTATCTTTTTTCTGGAAGAAGTTTATCAATCAACATGCTGAAAATGTCATAAAAATTACGGAGTATATTCATAAAAGTTACGTGATTAAGTAAACTATAGACCAAATGACCCGACAAGATGAAATCGATTGGTCTTGAAACTAAAACCAATTTTATACAAGTGTTGCAGTTGAGGAAAGTAAGCATTCACAGCGGGGTTCGACAAATATGGAGTGAGGGCCTTTGGCAAACTATAAAAAGCTAAAAACTAACAAACTAGTTTTCACTTTCCCTTTACTATTACTATATATAAGAAAATAACAAACTGGTTTTGTACATAACTTCATAGTTATCATACACTAATTCTTTGAATAAAACTTGGAACATAATTTTTTAGTTACATTTTATGGAAAAGTTCTATACCAAGTTAATCATTATTCAAAGTTGTATACTCAATTCATAATTTATTCACAGAAACATGATATTTTATCTAGCTTTTGGCTTTTTATAAACTTTAAAAATAATTTATTTATATAAAAACTTAGATCTTATGAACTTATACAAGTCACGCACACATGTTGATAAACTTATAAGCCAAACTGAACGTATAAGTTTTCTAATATAGACAAACTAGAAGGCAAGAAAATAAACTGATCAAAACACTCAGATAAGTTTTTATCAAACAACTCGAAATTGAAATTTCGTTTCGACTCGATCGTTTAAAATTTTATCGTTTCAAGTTCAAGTTTCAATCCCAATAAATTGGCTCAAAACATATAATGCTCAAGCTCAAGCTTTATTATCGTTCTTAGTATATATATATATATATATATATATATATATATATATATATATATATATATATATATATATATATATATATATATATATATATATATATATATATATATTTTTATATTAAATTCTAATAAGTAACTAAGGGCTAATTTGAATATTATTCTAACTATAAAGATTTATTTCATAAAGAATTATTTAATATACTCTTAAAGGACTTTTATATGGTAAATAAAGTTGTAATTATTTGTGAATAATCGATATCTTCGACCAATGATGTTGCTTACTTGTGTTGTTCCCTATTCACTATCGCTTAAAAACAATTAAGTACTTAAAACAAATTTAAGTGTGAATAATGACCGAAAGTAATGTAAGTAAACACAGTAGTATTTTCAACATCATATTCTTATTAGAAATCAATCAAAAGAATCGCTACCCAAGTACTCATGGAATAGTACTTGGGATTGAAATGACAAGGTTCGGGGTGACTCTCTCTGTCAAAGCAAGTCCCAAGACAACTCTTAGAACCCACCGAAGTTAGCTCAAGGATAAAGTTGTATTTGGAGGAGTGAAAAGTTGGCTGTGTGTATGTGTGTTTTACAATTCACAAGCTTGAACTTTTCACTCTTCTTCTTACGCTATTTATACAAGTATGATATTTAACTTTAACATAGAAGACAAAACATAGATCACAAAGAAACACGAATATTGATGTATTGTTCATCGTTTCACCTTTCTATTTATAGTAAGGCTAGACTATTTCCTTTGATGAGAATCGCCGCTACTATAAATGGGAAGATATGATCTTCATAGATTGAGACTATGTATAAACCGGATAAACACTGAGGACTTAGTTTTATCCGGTAAAACTTTCCGCCTAGTCCACTCATTCTTCGCCTTTAAACCTTCGCCTCTTCCTTCGTTTGTCTTGATGTTTAACAGTTGGAGAGAGTCGAAGGGATTCAGTGAGTTATTGTCATCACTTACTGAAGGGAAGTGATTTGTACACTCACAAAATTGATTGGTACACTCAAATTATAAGTTTGTTGACATTTATACCCTTATATCACTTTTACTTATTTTCACCCTGTAAGGGTATAAATGTCAAAACACTCATAATTTGAGTGTACCAATCAATCATGTGAGTGTACAAATCACTTCCCCTTACTGAATCCACTATCTTCTTCTTGACTTAATCTTCACCCTTTAAGTTCCGCCTTGCAGAGTGGAGAGGCTCCTTCTTTGCCTCATACTAAGTGTCCTAAAGATAGCTCACCGAGAGACTATGCTCAATGACCGATTGTGTTTAATGATTAAACACTTAGGTTATTTTCTATTCAAATCCTAGTTTAAGTGGGTTTAGGTATTTATCGAACCCAACAGCCTCCCTATTCGATATACAATAGCCTAAGTGTTTGATCGGTGTAAGTGAGCAAAAAGGCTTCTTCTTACATCGAATGTACTAATGAATACAATAAGGAACATTTGAGTAATTTGACAAAACATACATCTTTTATTGATCGGATTACATATTTCCTATCACTAGTACAAAAGGATAAAATGATGTCACCCGTATGGATACCCAGTGCTTCGAGCTTCACTTTCTTGGTGATGAGTGTTTCCGTCGGGATGGTCTCTTATCTTTGCATCGAGGTCTTGGCGAACTCGATGTTTCTTGGGATTGATCCGAGAGGCCACCGATGTAGATGATCATTGTAGCCACTCTCGCTCGATCGATATCACTCCACCTTGGAAAGCCGGGTTCCCGAGACATCAATGAAAATAGCCCTCTTTCGTGCTTTTCAATCACTAAACAGCTCACAAAATTTACCCTTTAGGCGGCTGTTGCATTCTAAGCGTGCACTTTGATTTCATGTTGGAACTCAACTCTTTTCCTTTGCCGGTGGAAGCTGTGGTTGAGATCCTCGAGTGCGGTCAAGGCGGTCAATTCCCATTGAGTGGTGCATCCCTCACCTTTCATATCTTTTGTCGAGCATTTTCATCGATCCTTGACCACCTTATTTTGCTTCTTTCCAATGATCGGACCAACCTCATCAAGTTCGGTGATCCCAAAGTCACCGAATTTTAAGGATCATGAACCTCAAAGTGTCTTTTGTCATCCCTCTCAGACATTCATAGCCAATGGTTTGGTGTTGGGATAATCTTGACATCGATGATTTTTTCAGAGCCTTTGGTGGTCATTGTCGATTGTACTCCTCAATTTCGCTTTGCCCGAGAGCTTCAGCTTTATTTCTCTTTTCTTCATAATGCTTTCTCATTGCGCCCATTTGAGCGGACTCGAGCATCTTTGAATTTTTGTCCCGCTCGACCTTTGGGAGCTTGCTTGCATCTAATCCCATGTTCTTAGCTTCTTCTACGACAACCTTTCCAAAGCTTTTTGGTCTTCTTATCATCCTCGCCTTGTTTCAATTTCCTTTCTTCTTTAGCAAGGTGTTTGGTTAGTCGTTGAGGAGTGAAGAGGTATTCATGTCACCGATTTTGTAGGGAATCTTCTCGTGCCCGCTTGTTGTCAATATGCCTTTGCCTTTGTCCCGGCCACGAGGAAGAAGATGCAACCAAGGGTGGTGTTGTTGTCATTATTGGTGTTGTGATTGTTAGTGTTGTTGTTTGTGGTGGTAGAGATGAGATGGGTATTGTTGAGACCGTGTGAGATGATGTGGGAGCTATTGAGGCGGTGGTGTTTGCTCCCTCCGTGTGAAGAGGAGTTTTTCAAGAAGATTCTCCCTCAACCGTTGCCGGAGCTTGATGAGGGCAAGAGTTGGCGCGCAGTCTTGAGGGGACCGAAGCGGCTTGACCTCAAGGCCTGATAGATTTCACCATCATAGCCTTAATCTCGTAGTATCGGCCTGAATACCGTTGACCTTTTCATCTAAGTTAGCTTGAGAAAGCTCCAAAGCGATCATCCGGGGACCAAGATTCGAGCCGAGGAGGAGGATGCATGAGCCATGGTCGCCACCGTGTATTCAAAGAGTCCATTTTAGCTTGAAGAGACCGGATCGAGGAAGGAAGACCACGAACATTGGCGGACTTGGCGATCTAGCAGTTCATTAAGGTTTAAGGATTGTTTCGTGTATGCCTCAAGTAGTCTTTAGCACTTGAGAGTTAAGTGTTGGATCTTCTTTACAAACTCCCCGATTTCATCAATCGTTGTGCCTACTGATCTCAAGGTGCCTTAAGAAGTTGGCCATATTTTCATTCATCCAAGAGTCTGCCACACATCAAGTCCCCGTGCTCATGAACATTTTCATCAAGCCCCAGCCTCGCCTTTAGATCGAGATAACTTGCGCAGCCTCGTGATGTTGTTCCCACAATGTTTTAGTAACCCCGAGTATAGCTTCCTTGAAGCTCGGTGATCCACCGAGCCAACTGTCTTCAAATGAGGGAAGAACATTGTCAAACTCTTTGAATTCATCGAGCTTGAGGAGGATTCGAGGCCCGATCATCATGTTGGAATGGGGATTCAAGATGCTCCCGTGGATCAGCCGAGGCTCTTGTTCAGATTGAACCTCGTCCGCTTCATCCCTCACGATAAAATTTCTTCATCACTTTCGGCAAGGTCATCATCGATTTTAGCAACTCAAGAACCTCAAGAATTGTTAACAAGGAGTGGGAATGGGTTCCATATCGTGGTGGTATTGATCCTCGAGTCTTTGTCCCCCGTGGACCCTGACACGGTGGGAGTTTCCAGCGCCTTTCTGGAGTCGATTGGTTTTGGGTTCCATATCGGTGGGTTGTTCCTTTCCTCCCAGTCTTTGTCCCCATTGACCCCGAGACACCGATGGGTTTTTCCCAGTGCCTTTAGCAGAGTTAGTGATTGTTGTATCCCTATCGGTGGGTTGTTTGTTTCCAGTCTTTGGGATCGTCGGTGTGCCTCGGACAAAGGTTTTATTTGCTAATGTCCTCATCAGCGTGGAAGGCGCCCCTACCAACGGGTTGTTTGTTTCCTACGGATCTGGGAGTAGTAGGTGTGACCAAGGGCACCGATCGTGATGTATCGGTGTCTTCGTTGTCACGGGTGGTTGTTGCCAGTGGGTGGGTGTCTTTTTAGTCTCGTGCTTTTGTGCCTCTTAGGTGTGCTCCCAAGCCTCGTGGCCCCGAGACTTTGGTTTAGTCTTAGTCCCATCCCGAGACTTCCCTTTATCTTTTAGAAGCGGTGATTGAGACATCGATCCTCCCGTTGTTTACAAGAACCATATGGGCCGTCAATTCAACGGAGTGACAAGGGATGGGTCCTTTTGAAAATTTGATGGACTCGGGATGCCGTGTAAATTTCCAAGTTTTTCATCCCGAGTATAATTGATCCCAAGAACGATTGTAGCACACGAGACAAACCTAGGATACGAAGCGATTGCCCTAGTTTTGCTCAGAGCCGTTACGAGATCACCGTAAATGATCTCCCTATGTCGACGGTGACCCCATTCATCAAGCAAGATGCCATCATCAATCGAATAGTTTTAACCCATCCTTCATTGTGGAGGGTTCGGGATGGGCGACATAAACACCTTTGTTATAATCTAACCTGTTGAAGTGCAAAACGTTTTGTAATCCGTGGTGAATTGTTTCATTAAGACCGAACTTGATGAGATACTCCCGAGAAGTCTAAGGTTATTCTCATCGATGAAGGTGTCGGGTCAAAGGCTCTAGTCAGAGCCCAAAACTCCCCGAGGTAGTTTGGAGTGCATCGAGGACATTTTTCAAAGGTCGTTTTGAGTGGGCGTTGAATAAAAATTTTATAATGTCTTTATAGGTTGGGACATTTTCGGGATATTCAAAATTTCCTATGACATTATTTGTTTTAAATTCAACGTTAGTAAGATCCCCTACCCACTGAGAAGCAAACTGGAGAGATTGTGTTCTAGCCATTTCCATTAACGAAAAATCTAGGTTTTAAAAAAAAAAAAAATGTTTTGACTAGAACAATCAAAGTATTTAGATCTCTTCAAGTTTGTGATGAAAAACTTTTGTAAATGTTTACAAGGAGAGTTTTCCAAAAAAGGTTTTAAAAATATTGAGAACACACAAATATTTCTGGATTTGAGAACGAATTTTGACAGAGTTTAGTTGCAGAAAATAATTTGTGTGTTTTTTGTGGTTTTTGAAGAGGGTATTTATAGAGTAGCGAGAGAGGGTGGTTTTGTATAAGTGTGGATATGTAAAGACCATTTTTGAAATCTTTGATATTCCACATTTAATGCTACCCACCACATCACGCAAAGAAAATCCGCCTTCAAGGAAAATAAATGCAATGCATGAAAAGTGCACTTTAGCGATAATAAAATATCCATGGGATATTTTATGTGAGATAAGGCATTTAATGCCAAGTGGGGTGAGGTAAATGATGATACCCGACAATAAGACATGTATTCCTATATTAAGTTGGTGGGATTTCCAACCTAGGACATTTAAGTAACTAATACTTTGAGCATTTAGTTACTCATTCAATGCTTTTGTCGGACCCCGAGTGAGTCTTACTCATTCGGTGAGAGGTTTGTTTTGATGTTCATGGAGGATGAACCATTTCGTAGAACTTATCGAGATTGGTTTTCGACACCGACTTTCAATGTCAAGCATTCCCAATTCAACTTTTAGTCTCTCAAGGTAGGTTCATCCATGGTTTTGTGAAGATATCACCAGTTGATATTAGGTAGGGATGAAATGAAGTTCAATGTCTCCTTCATTATGTGATCCCCGATGAAGTGATATCCGATATCAATGTGTTTGGTTCTTTGGTGGAGGACAGGTTGTTGGAGATTGCAATAACACTTGGTGTTGTCACGTAAGATGGGCACCATTTTGTAATGGATGTCATAGTCACCGAGTCGACTTTTCATCCATAGTACATTGGCACAACATCCTGCGCATCTACATATTCGCCTCAAATGAGGACATAGCTACTGATTGTTGCTTTTAGCACTCCAACAAACTAGTTTTCCTCCAAGAAATTGACAGGACCCCGAGGTACTTTTTTCGTCCATGTTGCACCAAGATAATCGTAATCGAGTAACCTCGAGATCAAACCCCGAGCACTTTGGATAATAGAGTCCAAGGCTTGGGGTTCCTTCTGATACCGAGTATTCTTTTGGCTGCAGTGAGATGGGATTCCTTAGGATTGGACCGATATATTGCTATTAGACGATCGAGAATTAGATATCCGGGCTGAAGCGCTAGATAAATCGCTGAGCCAACAATCCTCCGAAATGAGTTTGATTTACCGATTTGCGGTGAGATCAGTCCCGTGTTGTTAGGTGGGACCATTGAGTCTTTATCGAGGCACGTCGGATATCTCATATTTCTTCAAGAGATTTCTAGTGTATTTCTCTTGACCGATGGATATTCCTTTGTCGGTTGTTCGATTTGTAGTCCAAGAAAGTATGCGAGTTCTATCATGCTCATTTCAAACTTCTTTGTCATCGCTTTTCAAATTGTTTGCAAAGTTTGTAGTTTGTCGAGCCAAAGATGATGTCATCAACATACACTGGACTAGTATCACATCCTGTTGAGTTCTATAGACAAACAAGGTGTTGTCTATCTTCCTCCGACAAACTTGTTTTGTATCAAGGCCGAGAGAGTTTCATACCATGCCCCTGGAGCTTGTTTAAGTCCATAAAGGGCCTTGTCAAGTTTGAGACATAGTCGGGAATTCACCGCTCTCAAAGCCTAGAGGTTCTCGAACATATACATCTTCCTTGAGATCACCATTTAAGAATGCACTTTAACATCCATTTCGTAGACCCCAAGTTCATGTATGTTGCATATGCAAGAAAATCCGATGGCTTCCATTCTTGCAACAGAGCAAATGTTTCATCATAGTCAATGCCTTCTTGTTGACCGTAACCTTCGCTACAAGTCCGCTTTGTTTTTAATGACGGTGTTGCTTTCATCGCTTTTGTTATCGAAACCCACTTCATTCCTATGACTACTACATCCTTAGGATATTTGATCAAGGTCATGACCTTGTTTTTATCAAATCACAGAGTTCTTCTTGCATAGCCCGAACCAACTTGGGTATTTAAGAGCCTCGGTGACACTTTTGGGTTCTATTTCGATAGGTAATCAAGATATAGA
>CM040245.1:83040552-83077019 GCA_022545495.1 Chrysanthemum lavandulifolium | reverse complement strand
AATGAAGCGGTCAATCCACACCGCATGCTCACTTAACACTATCAACTCAAAGAAATCATGATTAGTGCATCAATGACTCGATATTTTCACTCCAAGCTTCGCTACGCGCTACCAATATCATGATTCAACAAAAGCTTCCGCTACTCGATGAGAAGATTTCATGATCCGTAATGTGAGCATGTCGGTCCTAAAGTCACAACATCACAAAGGATGTCACGAGATTTTTGATAGTCGATGATCTCAAATGTCGGTTCAAATTTATTATCACATGGATCAAGAAAAGACCTCCACTTGGAATATCCAAACATGCAATGTGAAGAATCAATGACTACAAGCTTAGAGCAAAGAACTACATCAAGAATACAAGATCAATTGTCAATGTAATATCTATTTGTATTCTATGTAATTTTGGTACATGATTGAGGTGACCTCCCTTAGGGGAGATTGTTAGGAATTAGAAATTCCGGTAGTAAAGAGTCGGTCACCTCAAGTATATGTAATCGTTAGAAAGCTCGAGTCGTAGTTCTTTTAAGTTAAGTAGTAATTTAGTTAAGTAACACCGTGGAGGACTGGACGGGTCTTTACCCACTCAGTATGCCCGATCTGACCCGATGTGTGGCGATTTATGTAAGACTATAAATACTCTCTACCTTCCAAGGTAGAGAGTTGGAGCTCATAATAATATCTTTCACTTTCTCTCACTAAGTTCCCTAAACCTCTAACTTTCTCTCTCTAGAATTCCATCTATATGCTACTTTGTGTTATGGTTTGATGTGTATGTGAAAAGTTATATCTTACAAGTTGTGCCCTAAATTTTCTAAGTCAATGCCCATTAGAAAATGGATGTCTACTGGTAGAACTATTCCTTTAAGAAGTGAACATACTTTGAATAGGTCAAATACGGACACTAGCATCGCATCTATCCCCGATGATTCCATTGTTTGCACTTCGATGTGGGTGTTCCAATCATCGTTACTAACCAAATGGAACCCATTCTTGCATGGGGATCCCAATTATCCGCTTATCCATTCTTGTCATGTTCAACCGCAGATCGCTCAAATCGCTCGTGGTACATGGACTTAGGTCGCTCCAAGCATATGATGGAGATCGCTCATGCTCATGAACTTCGTGAGTAAATTCATCGGACCGTAGATTCGGAACCACCATTTTGGAGCAATTATGGGTTATGGAGACTATGTTGTTGGCAAAAGTGTAATCTCCGTGGTATATTATGTTGAAGGTCTTGGTCATAACTTGTTTTATGTTGGTCAATTCTGTGATTCCGATCTAGAAGTGGCATTTAGAAAACATACTTGTTTCTTTAGAGAACTTGATGGTGTGGAACTGTTAAGAGGAACTCGTGGTTCAAATCTATACACCATCTCTATTGAAGACATGATGAAGTCTTCTCCAATATGCTTGTTGTCAAAGGCTTCAAAAACAAAATCATGGGTATGGCATCGTCGTCTCAATCACTTGAACTTCGGCACCATTAATAATCTTTCCATAAAGGATCTTGTAAGAGGCTTACCCAGTTAAATTATGAAAAGATCACCTTTGTTCAAGATGCCAATTAGGAAAAAGCAAGAAATATGCCCACAAACCCAAACCCACAAACTCAAGAATGGAAGTTCTCGCATACCCTTCATATGGATTTGTGCGGACCAATGAGAGTGTAAACGATTAATGGGAATAAATATATTTTAGTCGTTGTTGATGACTACTCTCGATTTACTTGGGTAAAGTTTTGAGGACAAAGGATGAAACTCGATGTCATCATCAAACTTATCAAGCGACTTCGTGTTCGACTTAACAATACAGTTAGAATTGTTCGAATGCATAATGGCACGATTTCGTTAACAAAGACTTAAGTCAATTTTATAAAAGTGTTGGAATCACCATCAAAGAAGTGTTCCACGAACTCCTCAACAGAACGGTGTAGTTGAAAGACAAAATCGAACTCTTGTGGAAGCCGCAAGAACAATGCTAATTTATTCAAAGGTTCCAATGTTTCTCTCTTGAAGCCATTGCCACCGCTACACCCAAAATCGCCCTCATACACATATCTCATGGAAAACTCCATACGAATTTGTCCATAAACGAAAACCCGATCTCTCCTACCTTCGTGTTTCGGTGCTTTGTGCTATCCAACGAATGACGGTCAAGATTTAGGTAAATTAAGAGCTAAAGCGGACATTGGAGTTTTGTAGGTTATGCATCAAACAAGAAGGGTTACCGAATCTACAACAAAAGAACTCGAGATATCATGGAAACTATTCACGCCACGCTCGATGAGTCGTCCGGAAAATGGCTTGGGACAATCCAGCTCGACCCGATCTCAATCTTCATCAAGTAGTCCCATCGCTTCTACTCTTGTACTAAATCCATCACCAAGAACTCCTTATGTACCTCCTTCGTAAGATGATTTGAAGAAATTGTTTGATCCAATGTTTGATGAACACTATGAGCCAAGTGCTAATAATCATCAATTTCATCAACAGAGGTCGTTTTATCCCTCCAACAAAGTTAACCCTTCGCCCATGTCATTAAGTCAAGAAGCTCGCTGTCGATCGCCTGCCTCATTAACAAATCATCAATTATCGAGTGTACATCATGGAATTTTTTTCGCACCTATGATGGAGATAATCCTTTGTTACTCCCGAAGATGTCCCTTTGAGAACATATTTGCTCTGTACCATCTTCATCGGGAGAAACGACTCGCCACTTCGGTTCCTCAACAACAACCACATGAACACCTTAGAAAATGGACACATGATCATCCATTGGACAACATCATTGGAAACCTTTCGTCCAAGATCCACTCGTAAACAACTTGCAATCGATGCCTTATGGTGCTTCTTTAATTCCGTATTATCTAAGGTCGAACCAAAAGACGTTAAACCGCCATGAATAAAGACAATTGGTTCAATGCCATGCAAGAAGAAATTCATGAGTTCGATCGACTAGATGTATGGGAATTAGTACCGCTCCCCGACCGTGCTATGATCATTGCTCTAAAGTGGATCTTCAAAGTAAAACTTGATGAGCATGGTGATGTGTTAAAGAACAAGGCTCGATTAGTTGCAAAAGGATATCGTCAAGAGGAGGGTATTGACTTTGAAGAATCATTTGCTCCGCTTGCACGTATTGAGGCAATCGAATCTTCCGCTAATCTTTGCAAGTAAGAACATGGTTGTCTATCGATGGATGTAAAGACGGCTTTTCTTAATGGAGATCTTAAAGAAGTCGATACGCCGATCAACCGGAAGGTTTTGTGAATCGAGCATCCTACTCATGTCTATCGCTTGAAAAAGGCCCTTTACGGTTTGAAGCAAGCTCCAAGGGCATGGTATGATACGCTATCAAAGTTTCTTCTATCTACCGGATTCAAGAAAGGAGCAGTTGATCCAACATTGTTCACCGTAATGTCGTGCAAACATTTAATTCACGCTCAAATTTATGTTGATGATATTATTTTTCCTCGATCGAACCCAATGAATGTGACCGTTTTCTAATGAGATGGGTTCTAAATTTCAAATGTCTATGATGGGACAAATGTCATTTTTCTTGGGATTACAAATTTCACAAAGTCCTGAGGCATTTTTATAAATCAATCTAAATATGCAAATGAGATTTTAAAGAAATTTGGATTTGATTCTTGTGACCTCGCTGACACTCCCATGATAGAAGCGTATTAAACCGGATGAGGACCACTCGTGGATCATGGTAGATCAAACGAAATATCGAGTATGATTGGATCCCGATGTACCTCACACCGATGAGACCGATATTCTGTTTGTTGTATGCATGTGTGCTAGATACCGTGCTAAGCCAACCAAAAGCACCTTGAAGCGGTTAAACGGGTCTTTCGGTATGATGTTTTCATAAGCAAGTCACAATTCTCCTCAAAACCTTTCAAATCAATTTAAATTACAGATATCACAAATCTCAAATGATTTGAAAATTGTGATCGGGGAGAATTTGTGATTTAAATTGATTTAAACCGATAATTCGATAAATGGTTTTATAGTGATCTACAAGCTCTCCTCCCCACATGTGCCAAACGATTTCAAATTTTCCATGCACATGTTGAGGGGGAGCATCTATTTCAAACCAAAAAAGATTGAAACGTGATTGATTTGTTTCAATGTGTAGGTTTTCCCTAATATGTGCAAAACACTTTCAAATTTCTATGCCCATATTGAGGGGGAGCAACTTTTTGAAAACCACATCCATCCCAAAATTATCCTTAACAAAGTATGAAGAATACTAATTTTGATCAGGAAAGTGATGTTGATATCTTTTAGAAAATGGTAATCAAATAAGTGAATCCTTCCTCTTGCCTCCGTGTGCCAAAAGCGATTTCAAATACATGATGCACATGTTGAGGGGGAGCTCTTTTTCTAAAATATCAAAAACAATTCGGTACAAAATGCTTTGATAATATATCACAAGTATCTGGATTGATTTTCAAATGGTTTTCAATTGGTTCCAATGGCGATGAACAATACCAAATAGACCGACCAAATTTACTTTATGTATGGTGATATAAGGATGGTTAGGTTAGGTATTCGTTCCCACGATCCCACCAGAGCCGGAGGGATCTACCGAGGACAATCCACTAGATAGTGTAGAGTCCTTATGTATGATGAAAAAGGAGAAAAGTGAGATATGGGAAGAGTGCGGATGAGAAAGAGCTAGAATCGGAATAAACCTAACAAGGTTCTTGTTATAAAGTCTCGTAAGCATCAAGGGGTTGAAGAATGCAAAAGAATTGAATGAGAAAAGGGTGAAAATAAATAGCCTCCATTAATTCAACCTTAGGGGTAAACGGGTTCAATACATATGCTACTGAGTTGTTACTAAGGTAACACCGGTATTGAATACAAGACGTCATGGACCCAGGACGACCGCACTACAACTTCCCAAGCTACTCAAGTTTCTCTTAAAAGGGACTTGTTTCATTCTCACGGGAACCTACATAATCTATCGACTTTCTCTTAGAGATTGTTGATATTGAAGAAGAGACCTCACCCTAGTCTCCGGCATAGGAACCAAATGTGCACAATTGAGTCTAGAGCCACGAGATCACCAAATAAATCTCTTTAGGACAATGTCAATGAAGACTCTCTGTTTCACACAATGTGGAAAGAGAGATTATATCTCATGAGTCCTACGCATTATCCTTGTGGTATTGCTAGAACATCTGAGTGATATGCAAACATATTTACAATGAAGATGGAAAGCCTTCTAGAGCCAACATCAAACAAGCTCTTGGTAGGTGGCATGTGAGATCTATCCAATAGATCAACCATGTAACAACTGAACAGAAACAATGGGGCGATTCAAACTTATGAATCTATCATGGTTCAGGTTATGGATTGACGGATACCTTTGAAAACCGGTCACGTGCTTAAAACTATTTTCTCTAGCACATCGATCCGTATTAATATTTCGTAATTAAAAGGTGATTATGATTGATAATTGATTTTCCTTAAAACCTTCGTGTATTGCAAAACACTTTATTTTTAGCGATACTCGATTATTTTCAAATCTCTTTTCATCAATCGCTGAATCTCAATTACCGGTTCACTCACTCCGTGTTGTCTTCTTTGAGACGCTCCGGTTTGAGAACAACTAGAGCATTGCGAAACCTCGTCAAGGAGATTCATCGAATTATACCGATCACAGCATTACTTGTACCGATCAACGGGAACCGTGGGCCGTGTACCTCAATTCAACGAAAGTGATCAAAGACACTTTCGTGCAATTTGTTGCTAATCACGATGCGTGTCGCCGACGTTCTGTTGATCGAATGGAGAGGTCAATCCATAGCCGCATGCTCACACAATACATTCATTTCTAAAGAAATCATGATAAGTGCATCAACGACTGATATTTTCACTCCATGCTTCGCTACGCCGCAAATATCATGAATCAACTAAAGCTTCGCTACTCGATGAAAAGATTTCATGATCCGAATGTGAGCATGTCGGTCCAAAAGTCACAACTTCACATAATGTCAACACCACAATGGAAGAGTCGAGATTTATGGTAGTCGATGATCTCAATGTCGGCTCAAAACTCATTATCACGTGGATCGCTTAAAGACCTCCACTGGATTAACCAAACATGCAATAATGAAGAATCAAAGACTACGGCTACAGAGCAAAGAACATTAACAAGAATCCAAGAACGATCTTAATGTAATATCGCTTTGTATTCAATGTAATTTGAGTGACCTCCTTAGGGAGATTGTTAGGATTTAGTAAATCCACCATTAAAGTGTCGGTCACCTCAAGTATATGTAATCGTTAAAGCTCGTAGTCGTAGTTATTTAATGTTAAGTAGTATTTAGTTAAGTAACATTGTGGATAACGGACGAGTCTTTACCCACCAGATGCCCGATGGCCCGATCCACACCGTAGGTGGCGCTTTATGTAACACTATAAATACCTCTACCTCCCAAGTGTGAGGTCGGAGCTCATAATAATACTTACACTTTCTCTCACTAAGTTCCCAAACCTCTAACTCTTTCTTTCTCTCTAAAAACCTATTGTATACGCCTACTTTGATCATGGTTTGATGTGTTTGTGAAATCCAATATATTACAACGCTTACCCACTATTCTCACTAATAACGCTTTCTTAAATGGGTTGACAGCAACAGTTCACAACACAAGCCACCATTACAAGGGTTGATGATCAATCAGATTGGTAATTCAATAGATGCAAAGTCTGTGGCAACAAAGTTTCAGAAGGTATGCCACACAGGCATTGCCAACAGCCTGGGATGAAGCCGTTACCTAACTACAAGTAAATAACCATATCACAAATACAATTTTCGCATACATTTGATGAAACATGGCCACCCACACGCTGCACTTATCATATAGCTGGTGAACGCCAAAAAATAGCACTAACATAGCAATGGTATTTGGCAGCTACTCTTTCAAGATCATCATATCCGATGCCACCAGAAGCGCAATAGTCACATGTTTTAGCCCAGAGGCATATTCATTGGTTCCTCCGGGCGGTCGACCTATTAAGTTACATCCTCGAACCCAATCATTGGTCCTCCCACCAATCATACAGGAACTAGAAAATACAAAGTACATATTCCATGTCCATCTTTCAAAAGGTAGTCGAAGGGGTTTCCAAGATTTATCCTCGACGAGTGAAGCCGCCCGCCCGCAGACTACCGCCAATCCCACCTGGTGAAGAAGGTGGGTCATCACCATCGCAAAAGCGTGATCGAATCGCATCGCGATGTATATTGGTTCTGGAAGCATAACGCCACCGCCACGCCCGATGAGCCCATCGAAAAAATAAGGCAGCCCACCGAAATCCAATCAGCCACAGTGCGCAGGGAGCTGTTTGAGACCACTGGCGAAGAATCACCATCCCGTTCCGCAAAGAAGCCAAAACTTGATTGACAGACAGCAAGACAGAATCCGCCGCTGTTCCTCTGCATCAAGGTTATGTCAATAAAATAACTACTATAACCACTAGGAAATAGATGTAGCCTGTACATTAAGTAGAAGTAGAAAGAAGCATCGAAGCATGTTATGTGCATGTGTAGAATGCAGGGATACCTGCATAATTTTGTGTTGTGTAATCCAACGTTGTCGTCTATGTAAGCTGCAGTCATGCACTGTAAAGCATGGCACTTTTGCTATATACAACCAGCTGTTACAAAGCGCAGCTGTTAAGCGAGCGCATAATACCATTGTCGTAAACACAATGTGTATAATCATTAATTGTATAACCCATAATAACATATGCTTTGTTACATACAAACCCTTATAAAACAAGCACACATGCAAAATCCATTAAACACAAAGTTGTACAGACCCACTACATGAAACATGACGCGTGGCAATCTACAGCCCACAAAAATCCCAACCTTGCTACTACGTGTTCACCACCCGTTCATTCTAACACACGGTACAGAAACAAACTACAGGTTGAAACCTAAACACCATTATGACTGAACACAAGACGCTACTACAAACTAAAAATCATACAAATGTGTAAGCCAACAGAGATATGACAAAATAACTTTTGCCAGAACTATGGCCTACACACACATTTCTAACATACAGGAACCACTTGCATTAAGATAAACCCACACATACACTAATAGAAACAGAGGTGGAAACAACTAGCGCCAATCCAAAATGAATCATCACAGTGCCCGAATATTATTAATGTACGCAGCAATGACCGGTGCCCGTGCGCATCACGCACCATCGCTGAAGGTTGCTCGCTTAGCACGCGCGTGCCTCAACCTCCTTAAAAATCAAAGAACGGCTAGCAACCAACCCATTTCCTTCTCGAGCACCTCCGGATCGGGTCCTCCAAATATGTGATCCGTGCCCCAATCTCAAAGCAGCGAACAAGCACCATACTCTCCCATTCACGCGCCGCAATGACCTCCCTCTCAAAGAATAGGCACATCTGATCTTGAAAGTCGTCACTATCACATGCAAATCCCAGCTCTCCGAGGCATTCAGACCGCGACATATTTGCAGTGAAGATGTTTCAATTACAGAAATAGATAAATACTTACACAAACATAAAGCACATAATTTATAGCCATCAAAACCCACAAAACACATGCCACCACTAACAGTTGACACCACTATAAATGCATTTTTCTATACCACTACAAGCATGCAAAATACAAAGGCTATACACAGTTATACGAATGCACCGAAAGCTATCAACTACAGCAAAAGCAGCATCAGCTTTCCAATAAAAAAGGACAAAAAAAGAGTCATTATGCACCTGCATAAAGCAACATGATCCATGCCTTTTTCACATTACAACATAACACCACCAATGCAGCCTGAATTAAATAAGAAAATTGTCGCGCCGCAGATTTATCAGAAACAAAATAAAACTATGTTTCGTTAACATAACATCGATTCAAATATTTACATTACAATAGGTGGCGTAACATGTCAACAACATGAACCCCGCCTAACAACTACGAAAACCTATTATCAAATAAGGTTATAAAGGATACATCAACATTATTGAAACAACAGTCACTAAAAGAGGCAAACAATGACAGACTTACCATAAACATGCGATAATTTTATAAATGAACCATACGGTAATTACAGCGTTCTTAGCCCTACATAATCCAAGTGGTATACATGCCAAAACTGTAACCTACTACAGGCTACATCCACCACTTAACTGTACACGAATATATATAACGTCTAAAATACCAAAGACAGTAGACATGTACTACTAATTACCATTATCACAAGCAACTTACACAAAAGACTTAGGAAACCTGCCACTAGCGGCACTAATCGTCAGACGACTGCTCAGTAACCTCCATGAAACTAACTTGCTCTTCCTTCGTTGCTATACCACCACGTATCCCATCAATAAGAGCATCGAGGCAACCATGATTCTTGGTCTACTCATTAAGCTCAACAAGTGCTATGAACCGTCAATCGCATCTGCATCAAAAGAACCATACCACTGCGTCTCTATAATAGTCCTCCGACGCTTCTCAATTTTACCCACCATTTGTTGCCCATATCCATACTGCAGAAAACGCACGATCCTCGGTAACTTCGGTATTGAAAAGGTGCTTAAAGGCTGATGGAAGCTTCTCAGACCCACTGGCAGCTTTAATCTCATCAATATTGGGCATAACACTCATCTTGAAAAACCTAGACCAACAAAATATGAGACGAGATGTGAAAATAACAAAAGAACAACGAAATTGATAACCAGCGCTTGGTAATTAGGTTACAGACGTTTTTAAAGAAATACACAAATTTTTCAGGCCCACTTGTAACTATAGAAATAATGCCAAAAAAGAAACAAAAAAAAAAGGCCTTCTACAAAAGAGACCAAAAACACACAACCAACCCGAAAACATCATAATAACAAAACTTAATTATCATTAAAAGCAAATGCTAACGCTTCCAAAGACAACCCGACCAAAGTGAGTCTACAAACACCGATATCTTAAAAAAGACAAATTGTAAAACAACGTTCTAACAAAATGACTAGCAAGTAAAAATAACAACCGAAAACGAAAAACGTTGCAAACTAAGAGCTCAGTGCAGTCGTGCACATAGCCTCATGCCATCCCACCACCAACAACAATGGCGCCACAACCACACCACGGTTGGGTCAGAAGCTTCAGCGCCACCACCACCAACCAGCGGTGGGATTTCTTGATTTTTTTTTATTATTTTTTTCTTTTTAAACTTTTGTTTATGTGTTTGAGATTCGAATGGTTTGATGGTCGGTTTGTGTGTTTAAGAGAAGGTGACTTTTGGGAGGATTTTGAGTTATGAGTTCCAAGAAGAAGACGTGTGGGTTTTCTTTGTTTATTTTGCAAATGACGAAATTACATTATAGGTCCTTAATGTTTGGGTCTAGATTTTTAATACAGTTGAGTACTTGAGTATAATTTCAATGTTTATAAATTTGGTTTATAAAATATTTTGTATATTTGATGTTAAAATGAAATGAGTTTTTGTCAAACTAGAAGTTACAACTACAATGGCAACATATATATATATATATATAGGTTTGGTTATTATGAAAAGTTTAACATAATGAAAAGAATGAGAAGGCGTGTGGGTGACATGTGTCACCTTTCCACATCATCACGCCACATCACCATACCCCACCCTCCTCCCTCAGAAAAAAAATTTTCCCGCCTAAAATTTTTTTTTTTCCCCATAAATTTTTTTTTGCATCACAATTATGAATTTAGTGCATCAAGGTTATAAATTCTCGCATCACGCTTATAAAGTTATCGCATCACAATCATGATTTTAGTGCATTAATGTTATAACCTTCATTTTAGTGCATCATGGTTGATGCACTTAACTATTAACTATGATGCAAGAACTTAAAGATGCACCAAAACTTATTAGTGCATTAAGGTTATAAGTTCACACGTCACGATTATGATTTTAGTGCATTAAGGTTATAAATTCTGCATTACAATTATAAAGTTCTCGCATCACAATCACGATTTTAGTGCATTTAAGGTTATAACCTTGATTTTAGTGCATCATAGTTGATGCACCGAACTATTAACTATGATGCGATGGCTTACCAATGGAGCATTAGTCGATGGTTGGAGCACTTGTCTTGAGTAAATTAACCCAAGTTCAAGTCCCATCCTGGCATTTTTAATATAGGTACCCACCTCCGCAAAACCTATGGGCACCTGGAGACTTTGTGGAATAAGAGCTTAGGGGTCCGAGTCTTGGCTCGTGCTCACTCCAGGTTAGCCCCACTAGGCAGGAGAGTTCTTGAGCTATTCCTTGTAGGGTGGACAATGGTCGGTGCCAAAATTCACCCGGTCGGTGTTCCCCGCCAATCTACACCTTTGTGGAATGATGCGATAACTTATAATAAAGATGCACCAAAACTTATTAGTGCATTAAGGTTATAGATTCTCGCGTCATGATAGAAATTCTTCGCATCATAATCATGATTGTGATGCGATATTTTATAACCGTGATGCGAAGAATGAATTTTTATGGGGAATTTTTGGCGGGAAAAAATTTTGCCCAAAAATTTTTTTTTGGCGGGAAAAAAATTTTCTTTGGGGGCGGTGGGGTGGGGTGTGAAGTGGGTGACATGGCGTGGTGATGTGGCAGGTGATACACGCACCTCCACACGCCTTCTCATTCTTTCATTATGTTAAACTTTCATTTTAACCCTACCCTATATATATATATATATATATATATATATATATATATATATATATATATTTTTTAACTTGTCCCTGAGGCGCGAGTTAAAATAAAAGTGATCGAAAAAGTGCGGGGACCTGCATAAAAGACAATTCCGCATCTTTACGCGATCTCCTGTCTTTTTCGATGGTCTCTGTGTCTTTTGGTGTCTTAGCTATCTTGACAAGCATGGTCGCTCCATATATATATATATATATATATATATATATATATATATATATATATATATATATATATATATATATGTATGTATGTATTTTAAGTGGGGTTTGTGGACCATGCCTGACCACTTTTATTTTATAACACTACTTTTGACAGGGAGGAAGGTTTTGGTGTCCCAGATTATATTATTAAAAAAGATGAGGTGTCACCTCTTTTTCCACTAAGACTACCTTTTGGCACGAGAAGATACCTAGCTCTCTAAACATACAACTCGTTGTATCTATTGACCAAGAAAAGTCCGTCAACCGGGACCACCACCACCATCTAAAATTCTCCAATACGACGTCGTCTCAAGTCTAAACAGTAAACACAATCTGCAACTAACTCGAACCCAACTGACACTCACCACCGAGATCCAACCTCCAACAATGGCCTTCTCCTCCAACAACCGTCGCTCCACCACCTGGACCCGCTCACTCCTCCCCTCCACCACCACATCCACATCCAAACACCCCCGCAAATCCCGCAAACGCACCCTCCTCAAAAACCTCATCTTCAACAACTTCTTCCTCATCTCAATCACCGCCTCAGTCCTCTTCTTCATCTTCATCTTCTATCTCTACGGCCTCCCCAAACCCCTCTCCTCCCGCCTCACCTCCCCTCCACGTGTCCATCGCAAAACGACGTCGTTTGGCAAAAAAGTAAAATCTTTAAACAATTCCAACAGATCTGCTGACGTGGACTTGAGTACGAAAAGTTTGTATGATAAGATTGAGTTTAGGGATGATGACGGTGGGCCGTGGACGCAAGGGTGGAGAGTTAGGTATAAAGGGGATGAGTGGGATGGGGAGAAGTTGAAAGTGTTTGTGGTGCCGCATTCGCATAATGATCCTGGGTGGAAGCTGACTGTGGATGAGTATTATGAGAGGCAGAGTAGGCGGATTATTGATACGGTTGTCGAGACGTTGGGGAAGGATGAGAGGAGGAAGTTTATTTGGGAGGAGATGTCGTATTTGGAGAGATGGTGGAGGGATGCGAGCGATGGGAAAAGGGAGGCGTTGGTGAAGTTGTTGCAGAATGGGCAGTTGGAGATTGTCGGCGGTGGTTGGGTCATGAATGATGAGGTAATGTTGAATGTTTCCGACTTTTTTAGCTAACTAATTCACGGGGTTTGAACACATTGTTACACACAGACTTAAACTAGGTAAAGCCCTCCCTTTTCAGGAGGTTGGCGTGTAGGAATTGAACTTGAGACCTCACACAATTTAGTTTTATAGTCACAAGTCTTTTGCCGTTAGGTCACCCCTAGGTTTAACAAGTTGTAGAGTATACATACTGGCATTTGAATAAAGTTGGTTACTTGAATTGGATTGAGAATGGTGTTATGGTATGTCATGGTTACTTACAGTGAATTTAGTTATATATCCATGTTCATGGTTTCAAGGGTACGTGGTTTGTAAGGATTTATACCTTAGGCTGTGATATGACTGGTTTGTGTGGTTTAGGAAACATTTTTAGCGGGGCTAGGATCAACAAAAAATAAGGCACGAAAGCTTTAGATTGGTTTGAAAAAGTTAGGCAACATGTATCTCATCAAGCAATAGTGCAACATGGGCTTACGTGTTCTATTATACACTGAGAATATATTATGTGCATGACATAGATAAACAAGTAATTTGATTATGCTTAGTAAATGGCATGAAGCAATCTCTTTTCACGCTTTTAGGCCTGATATAATTTTCACCTTGTGATTCCATTGGAAAAATGAGATATTAAGAAACTATGATGATTAAGCTACACAATGTGTTTCATTTGACACTTACCTAGATGTAAAACAGAATGTTAACTGGATAAATACGAGTGGGATTTCTCTGAACTCTTATATTACTTGCTACAAAATTAGGAATCTGTTGTGACAGTACCCATTTATCTCGATAAATGTCTTTCTCGTGTGTGTGGATGTCTACATTTCTGAGCTTCGTCTATATAACTTCTTCAATATAGCTGTAAGACGATCTCGGTCTAAAACTTAGCGCATCTACTGTTTTGTTTGAATATGGAAGATTTTGACCTTTCAATCTTACTGAACTCATTTTTTTATATCTTGCAGGCCAATTCACATTATTTTGCCATCATTGAACAGGTATCTCTTAGCTTAACTAAATGATGTCTAGATTTTTCTGCTCATGGTAGTGCTTCTGTGAGCATTCTTTTTGTTATTGCTGCTCATATATCTCAAATCAATTTGGTAGCTGATAAAGCATATTTTGTATTTTTTTTTATCAACGGTGTCATTTTGGTATGAAAACAATTTTTTTGGCATAGCATATTATTACATCAATAAACTCTTAGTCTACTTTAACCACTAGCAACTCGACAAATACTTTTACAAATGATACTTTTTCACTTTATTTTTTTTATATTTACTTCAGATAATGGAGGGAAATATGTGGTTAAATGAAACTATTGGTGTGGTCCCAAAAAATTCTTGGGCAATCGATCCCTTTGGCTATTCATCTACCATGGCATATCTTCTTCGACGTATGGGGTTCGAGAACATGCTTATACAAAGAACTCATTACGAACTGAAAAAAGAATTGGCTTTACATAAGAATTTGGAATACGTGTGGAGGCAGAGTTGGGATACTGATGAAACAACTGATATTTTTGTCCACATGATGCCATTTTATTCTTATGATATTCCACATACCTGTGGGCCTGAGCCTGCAGTATGTTGCCAGTTTGACTTTGCAAGAATGTATGGATTTATGTATGAGCGTTGCCCATGGGGGAAGCATCCAGAAGAAACAACACAGGAAAACGTGAAGGAAAGAGCTCTTACACTTCTGGATCAGTACAAGAAAAAGTCAACCCTCTATCGGACCAACACACTTCTGGTACCACTTGGAGACGATTTCCGTTACATCAGCATTGATGAAGCAGAAGCTCAATTTAGGAATTATCAAATGTTATTTGATTATATAAATTCAACTCCAGAATTAAACACAGAGGCCAAATTTGGAACATTAGAGGATTATTTCCGAACCCTAAGAGAAGAAGCTGACAGAATAAATTATACACGTCCCGGTGAAATTGGGTCAGGTCAGATCAGTGGGTTTCCTTCTTTGTCAGGTGACTTCTTTACCTATGCCGATAGACAGCAAGATTATTGGAGTGGATATTATGTATCACGCCCTTTTTTCAAATCTGTTGATCGTGTACTTGAGCAAACCTTAAGGGCTGCAGAAATGCAAATGGTCTTCTTGCTTGGGTACTGTCAAAGAGCTCAGTGTGAAAAACTGCCTACGGGTTTCACCCATAAGTTAACAGCAGCAAGAAGGAACTTAGCTCTGTTTCAGCATCATGATGGTGTGACCGGCACAGCTAAAGACCATGTGGTTCAGGACTATGGGATGCGTATGCATACTTCTTTACAAGACCTTCAGATCTTTATGTCAAAAGCTATTGAGGTACTGCTAGGTATCCATCACGAGAAGAATGATCAAAACCCATCTCAGTTTCAGCCAGCACAGGTGAGATCCAAATATGATGCGCAGCCGGTGCACCAGCCAATTAGTGCTAATCAGGGAACCGTGCAGTCAGTGGTTCTCTTTAATTCTCTTGAACAAACAAGAAACGAGGTTGTAATGTTCATAGTCGAGAGGCCTGATGTAACCATCCTAGACTCCAACTGGACGTGTGTTAAAAGCCAAATATCCCTGAGTTGCAGAACGGCAAAAACAAGATATTCACGGAAGACATAGAGTATTTTGGAAAGCTTCTGTTCCAGCCATGGGGTTGCAAACTTATTATATTGCTAACGGTTTTGTGGGATGTGAAAAGGCCAAACCAGCAAAGTTGAAAATTTCCACATCTGCTAAAGAGTTACCTTGTCTTGCTCCGTATAGTTGCTCAAAGCTAGAAGGTGATACGGTTCAGATTAGAAGCCGGCATCAAGCTCTTATTTTTAATGCCAATTTTGGTTTATTGCAGAAAGTAACCCAAAACAAAGGTAGTACACAGAATGTTATTGATGAAGAGTTGGCTATGTACACTAGTCCTGAGAGTGGGGCCTACCTGTTCAAGCCTAATGGTGATGCCAAAACAATTACCGAGGCCAGTAGTGAAATTGTAGTGTCTGAGGGTTTTGATGCAGGAAGTCTTTTCAATTCCTAAAACGGCCTGGACTAAAACCCTGTGTGTCACAGCACACGATATTTAACTGCGAGGGTCGGTGCAGGAATTTTGATCGAGAAAGAGTACCATGTGGAGCTTATTGGGGTGAGTTTAATGACAGAGAATTGGTCGTTAGATATAAGACGGACATTGATAACAAGAGGGTGTTTTATTCAGATTTGAATGGCTTTCAAATGAGTCGTAGAGAAACATATGATAAAATTCCTCTTCAGGGGAATTACTACCCAATGCCATCACTTGCTTTCATGCAAGAATCCAAAGGACAACGCTTTTCTGTACACACAAGGCAGTCATTGGGTGTAGCTAGCCCTAAAAACGGATGGTTTGAGGTCATGCTTGATCGGAGATTGTCAAGAGACGATGGACGTGGTCTCGGTCAAGGAGTGACGGATAACCGTCCCATGAACGTAGTTTTCCATCTCACTTTTGAATCCAACATATCCTCAGGTCCCGATCCTATTTCACACCCGCATCCCCTAAGTCCATCTCTTTTCTCCCACCGTGTTGGAGCCCACTTGAATCATCCGTTACATGCATTCATCGCCAAGAAACCACAAGAGATATCCGTTCAACCTCCCCCGAGATCTTTCTCGCCCTTGACAGCACCATTGCCTTGTGATCTGCACGTTGTAAGTTTTAAGGTCCCAAGACCCTTAAAATACATACAACAGAATCTTGAAGAGCCGAGATCTGTTTTGATTTTCCAGAGAAGGCACTGGGATTCTTCTTACTGTCGAAAAGGAAAGTCGGATTGTTCTAGGGTAGAGGATGAGCCTTTGAATCTGTTGAACATGTTTCAAGGACTTGATGTTATAAATGCAAAACCTACTTCTTTGAATCTTATGCATGATGATACAGAGATGCTTGGATATAGCGAGGAATCCACAGATGTTTCTCAAGGACGTGTAGTTATCTCACCTATGGAACTACAGGCTTACAAATTTGATTTAAAGCCGGTCGCCACTTAAAGTTAATATAGGATTTTATTTGCCATCGGTGACTGAAAATTGAGCAAAGTGTATGACCGTTGAGCCAAAAGGGGACGCCAAGTGACCCAAACGATAAAGGTAAGCATATTTTTTTGGTGATAATGTGGCTTTTCCAAACTTTTTCAGAAAAGAGGACTTTGGGAGGGTTTGTAGGATAGTGTTGCATAGTTAATATATTGTAGCTGAAGTCCCGAAGAGATGATAGATGCCGGAACAGAGTACTGTTGTAGTCTTATGATTTGTTTTTATGTATGAGGGAAATTATTGATGATGATTTGTATACTTCAGAACTATGACATGATAATTAATGGAAGATATGTTTAGATGGTCATTTTTGCAACAATGTGTAGTTTGAGTTCATTATGCATTTGATTAATTTCATGATGAGATCAGAATCACATCATATACATATGTGTGCTTGTCTTTTCATGATATCAGACCATTGTGTTATTTGGCCAAATTCATAATTTGTGTTCTAATTCCCATTTCACAACCATGGATTTTTCTGCAACGAACTGTTCTACCATCCATTATACAAATCTGTTTTCAACTTTGAAACCCTATTTTACAGCTCGGTTATAATCGTCAAACTTAAACCCTATTTTACAGCTTGGTTATAATCGTCAAACTTAAACAAACAAATGTACGTTTGCACCATCATAAACCTATTAAACTTAAGGCATAATACCCAACATTGTACATCTGTACTAATATAACACCATCTAACAAGCAGCAAACCATGATTCCAAAAGTGCATGAGTAACATAATAACAAAGTTTGCTACAAAACTAAGGCATAATACCCAACATTGTACATCTGTACTAATATAACACCATCTAACAAGCATCAAACCATGACTACAAAAGTGCATGAGTAGCATAATAACAAAGTTTGCTACAAAAGCAATCTAGCATTTACATTCAATTGTAGTCAACCTGGATTACAGAAACCTGGTAAAGACCTCCATATAGTAAAGACGGTCCAAAATCTTGCAGGCAGCTACTTGTCTTGTTTGATATTTGATAGTTTTCCATATGAGATGGCAACAGGCAAAATTAGTAGAACCGAAAAGCTTACAAACATAACTGGCTCCTCGGCCCATTCGAGGCTTGGAGGAGGAATCGCACACAGTAATCGAGAGAGGTGCAAGAAAAGTGAGAAAGATAGTCCAGTGACAAGGGTAATCATTGCATTGTTTGTTTTGTTGATATAGGCATGTATATGATACGAACCGGATTCGATTAAGAGATAAAAGAAAAATCACGATAGGTGACCAACTTTCGAGAGGCCGATCTCTCTCCCAATAATGAAATCAAATCACTAACTCATTCATATTATTCAACATGATCAGAATTACAATCATAATACCCTATTTATAATAAAAGGCCCTAGACTTAACTTGTTCACTAAGAAAATATAATAAAGGAAACTAAATAAACTTATTAATTAATAATAATAATAATAAACTATAGAATCCAGGGTCGTATCAATATACTTCCATAAAAAGTAGTAAAGGATACCCACAAAGATTGAACATAAGGTTAAATAGATAATCCAGGTGAGGTTCTTCTCGGGGAGGATTACCACAGTCCACATCGAAAAAGATGCAAGCAGTGCAGCGAATAAGCCCACGCTTTTCAAGATGGTGTAATGGATATCCTTCATCCAACTTTGCAACAGGAAGCTTGAAAGAATCAGAATCCCAGATGCTAGAACCGCCAAAGATACAGAGGCAATAGTCATCACTGAAAAGAAGCCGCCATGAGCTTTAAAACGGGATGGGTTATCTTGGAGGATTGACGGAACAGCAACGAACGGAATCATAAAGACATTCACCATGGTAAACAAGACCAAAAAGTACAAAAAGGACCTGAAATACAGCAAAACGTTAACACTGTTATAATGAACAAAAGATTGAAAAAAGTAATTGTGTTTGTTTATTTAGATGTTTTATCGACATTCTGCATCTTACTAGTAAGATGTGGTATAATGTCTGCGTCCGAATGAAAATGTGTTGTTTGTTTTTATAATTATTCGAATGGTTTTAATTTTCCTTTTTAAGTATATATTAAACTATTATGAAATCTGATTAATAAGTAGATAGTATAAACTTGAAACAAAACATTTTATCATAAATTGAACACAATTATAAATCATTAAATAAATTATCTTAATACATATCCAAAGTTTAACATAATAAAACTATTACATAAATCGTCTTAAAATAAAACATAACCTTAACGATGAAACAACAATTAAGTAACTTAACCAATACCAAATAATTTAAAACCTAGCTTTGCATAAGTTGTGCCGCGATTTGATCTCGTAAGTTAATCATGTATTGTTGATCCGTCACTCCCAATTGGTTGAACAACTTCAACATCACCGTCATTATCATCATGTACATTTTCGTTATCGTATACGTCACTTTGATCGTATTGAGAGAACAAATCATCATCTAGACCCTCTTTCGAATAAAATTATGAATAGCAAAACATGAAATAGTAATATCTCTTTGTGTTACCAAAGAAAATTTGGGCATACTCTTCAAGATTGGAAAACGCTTTTAAGACTCCAAATGCCCGCTCAATTACGTTCCGAAGTTTTGCATGAGCGTGATTGAATTTTCTTTCTTGCTCATTGCACGTTTCCGACGAAAGTCTCTAACCAATACCGGACATTGCGGTATGGAGCCATAAACCACGCTGCGTGCTTATAAGCGACATCACATAGATAATATTTATCGTAAAAAACAAACATATTAATTTTTGGATATTTTGATATCTAAGTTTTCATATATATACAATTCCAAACTTAAATACTGCAGGGGAATCGGAAACTCAAAACTGGATCTACTAAAGCTTCGTTTAGTATTCTCGCATCGTGTCCGTACCTTCCCATCCAATGACAATGTATGTGAAGATCATGTTGAAATCACAAATTGCCAAAACATTTTGATAACAATCACCTCTTCCTCTTGCTCTGTATATATTACTTTATGAGATGGAACAACAAGATGTATGAGGGTTCCATCAAGTGCACCAACGCTCCTCATTTAGAACAACAAATTGTTAAAATACAATCAAACCAAGAGACACACTAGTTATAAATTTGTGATTACCTTAAACATTCGACGCTCCCTTCTATTGTTTCCTGGAATGTTTGGATTTGGATTAAATGTTGTCGGTCTTATAACTTCTTCTCGGCAAATACCAACATTTGAGCTAATACTTCATGAAAGCACTTATGAATCGTTTCCTTCGAGTGTTGAAACCTCGCTTCATAACGTAAAATCGTTCATTGTGACCAATTACCATAAGGAAGATAAACATCTTCTCTCAACCGATATATGTTTGCTATCTTTTAACCAATTTTTTCTTTAAAATGGTTACATAGTCGAACAAACGAGTCACGAGACATCCGTATCAACTCCGTTACATTGTAAATTATTTCCTTGCAAAAGCTCCCGAGTATATTGATGCCGGACGGTGTAGAAGTATTATCCGCTTACGTTTCCTTACACTTCACGAAAATATGTTTGGTTAGTTATGGGCTAATGTGCATATTCACTTTTTATGTGTGCAGGTATAATCTTTTACCTTTGTGTATGTAATTTCTGTTTGTGAGCTCTCGCTATAGCAGATACAAGCTATTTCGTGTGTGTTGAAACCTCATGAACATGACCTTTTGAACTTTAACTTTAAGACCTTTTATGTGTTGAATAAATGGTGTGCATGTTTTGTAATAAGTGTATGATATTATCAATCAGGAATCAATATACAATGTACTGACAACAAACAAGAAACCTTATGTATCATAACTAAATGGGGAAATCATACATACATTACAATGTAGGTAATTCCTTACATTTCTTTTGAAAAAAGGGTAGAGACACGGGAAAACATGTATCAAAATATATTTGTTTTGAAAAGTAATTTCTAATAAATAAAGAAACCAATATTAAATATCCTATGTAAAATACAATGTATAATATTAGTCATTTATTTCTAGTTTATTAGTTTATTACTACTATTTTGTTTCCAAAACAAACAATTTCTGGTGTTTGTGTGCCGTAAATTTTATATTTACATATATAAATGTTAAAGTGTTCATATTATTTAATCAGCTTTGTTTGTGCTACACTGCTACGTAATCACTATATATTTAAGTTAGATTTCATATGAGAATTAGCAACGCATTTCTATATCTAAATCCAAAATCATAGTCGAGTGGAGAACTTGAGACCTCTAATCAATAAGTATGGGGCAAATTCTTGTAAACTCACTCCCCGGAACACTTTTTTTTATATATGACACACACACACAGTCACCAATCACGCCTTAATTTCTGTAAATGGACGTTTCGGTGATCTATCGAAAGGTCTTAAGCTTTTCCAAAAGGCTCCAATTTTGAAGTTCCAACTTATTCGATATAAGTTTTTCTTAACTAAGCCAATACTCCTGCTATCCAAACATTTTTCCTTTAGATTATCAGATGATGAGTATCAGTTTGGTTACGACTACTCAACCAAACACACAATCAAATAATCACTTTCGAAATGCAGTCCCTATAATCAAAAGTATTGTGAGTCAACACTAAACAGATACTATTGATATGTCAACAGAATGGAGCAATGAAGCAACTTTCGTTTGAATTGTTTAACACTATATAGTCTATACCAACTAGCGAGCATCTAAAAGTTATTGATAGGCTTATAGCTAATAATCCTAAAGGGAAAGGATATATAACAACATACAAACCATTACCGGTTTTGAATCAACTACAATTTGTGCAACAAACAAGTCCATTCTCATTGCAATCAGTACATTTTAGAGTCACAGTCGATTCCACTCGTTCTCCATCCACCTCTTTCTCCAAAACCTTCACCATCTTACGACCCACTACGGCCCAAAACACGGCAAAATCTTGCACCACCACAAACCTCACACACGTACCCCGCTTCGACTTGGCAGACCCTTCAAGCAATTCACCCAAACACCGTCTTCCAAAATCCTCAAACACTCATCAACTCCACCGATATACCTCCCTACATCTAAAGCTACAAAAACACTACCTACTATACTCGACTTGGAGCTTATGACTAATATCCAATTACGTGGTTGTGACAATCAATTGGTAAGTCGACCAAACGTAAAACATACAAGAATCTACTCATATACGATCCACAAATTCAAAGAAGCAAAGACCATTTTCGACCACAAACATACAATAATCTACCCATATATGATCCACAAATTCAACAAGAAAAGACAATTTTTCAGCCATAAACATACAAGAATCTACCCATATATGATCCATACATAAATGTAAAACACAAACACACATCATAAACCTCATGGTTGACCAAAAAAGAGAAACCCATATCGGTTTACAACCAACCCACAATAAAATTACTTAAAACCAACAAAAAAAATAAGAAGTACAATATAAACAGGTAAAAAGAAAAGAAAAGAAAATACCTTAGAGGTGGTGAAAATGGCGGTCAGGTGGAGGCGGCGGTGTGAGGTGGAGAAGGCGGCGTGGAAGTGGAGAAGAAAGGCGGCGAGGTGGTCGGCCGAGGTGGAGGTGGCGGTTGTGGGGTGAAGGTTTTGAAGATGAATTGGTTTTGAGGAGAAGGGTTTGATGAAGGGTGTTAATAGGGTTAGAGCGATCGAGATGTGCCACCTTTACCGAGTCGATTATAACATCCGACCGCGTCGACTCGATATGGAAAACAAACAACAAAAGCGTCGACCGCGTCGACCGCGTCGACGGTAAGATGTCGAGCGAGTCGGACATTTTTTCAAAACAAACAAGCCCTAAATAAATAAATAAAACTAAATCTATCCAATTAAACTCATAACTAAAGGGTAAGTGACAAATCTATATACCACATATAATGGAGGGATGAAATTCCCTCCATTTAATGCACTAAGGGTAATAAAAAAACGAAATATATAAACAGGTTTTGACTACGAAAACAATATCGATAATGCAAGTAGATCATGTAAAGGAAGATTATCATACAATCCAACACGTTAAACACATAAAAATTAGTCAAAGTCGAGATACAAATAACGAAAAAAGAAAAAAAAAATATCATTTTGATAGCAGCATGTTCTTCTACCTCCAACAATGATCAATTTGATACGTAATTAGTCAAAACTGCCATGACATCATGACTTAATCCAGTTGCCTTGACACCATATATCAACAAGTCTACACATAATTCGATCAATTGTAGCAAACTGTCTTCAGTGTCTTGTGATGAAGCATTCAATCAGACACTCGATATGCATTTTCACAAAATAATTACAATCAATCCCCAATGATTACCTATTGTTTTTCCCATGTACAATCAACTCAATCTTATCTAATAGCATACCCAACCAGCAGCTTTATGTGTTTATGCAATTGTATTTTGAGCCATTTTTTACGAGGATTGGTGAAATGTGCAGAGCGCATGACTTCTCAATTTTTACAGTCTTAAAAGCAACAAAACTGATTAAGAATTTGTTTTCTCCGTGTTTGATATTTGCAGCCTTAAATTTGATTCCCCTCATTTCCACACCAAAACCGATGGAACACAAACTACACATAAGGGCTTTTCCTGAGAGTTCAAAATCTCGGTGTTTTGAAGTCTCGGTGGTACCAAACAGGGGAAATAAGGGCATTCCTGTTTCAACGCCCTCATTTCCTTGTACCAAACACACCCTAAGACATTTGATAAGTACAATATTAAGCATTACAATTAATAAAGCTCAAGCACAATCCAAATAAAGACAACAAACAAAGCATTTATGTCGACCAATACATGTAAAAAAAATATTAAGCCTGAATACATATAGTCAATGCTTGTACACTTTCATAAATACTTTGCTAAAAACTACAGTACAACCTCTATAAATTAATAGTGTTGGGACCGGGATATTTTATTAATTTAGCAAGATATTATTATATCGATAAATTAATAATTTATTAATTTAAAAGGTTTCATGACTTTAAATTTTCAAGTCAATATACTAGCTAATAATTTATACTCATTAGAGACGAAAGATAAATTTGAAAACAAGTTCCAATTAACATATTATAAATACACATTCACACTTTATGAAAATAAAATTAACACTTTTGTTGCAATACGAGAAGACAACGCATCAACTCTTTAGTGCAATAAGGAGATTTTATGACTATGGATTTATTTTTACTAAACAATCTTAGGATTTAGAAGTGTATCTCTCTCTCTCACACGCACACATATATATATACGCATATATATGGAATTTTTAGCGATTATTAATTTATAGTTTCGTTGGGACTAATATATATACACTGGGGTTTCAAAAAAATTATTATCTTATTATTTTATCGATTGGAGTCCAAATTTGTACTGGTCCCAAGTTGGGACTGGACAAATTATTAATTTTATCGAGGTTATTAATTTATAGAGGTTTTACTGTACATGTATATTAAGGGGGCGTTTGTTTCGGTTTATATAGCCGGCTTATGGCTTATTTGGTTTATTTCGGGTAACCAAATAAACACCCCCCTAAACACGGTTTATTTCGGGTAACCGCTGATATACGAAAATAAAAACTTTCTTAGTTATCGTTTTTAGTGGTTTTTGTCAGTTTCACATCCCTATCCATAAACCTTAGTTTATATAAATGAAATAGTCATTTTGAACAACGAAAACACATTGCTGACTAAAGTATTGGTTAAAGAGTTCAAATAAGCTACATGAAAACTAATAACCCTATAAATACCACAAAATGCACAATTAAACCATATAAATACCAAACATAATAAAGAATAGAAACGATAAACCCCAAAAGAATATAATGAAAAACAACGAAAGGAAAAGAATGTAGCTTACTGTGGATTCGCAGGGGCAGCTTTCGAATCTTTTGCGGGCTCCATGAAGATAGCGAGACTTGGGAGAGACGCGTTAGGGATTTGTGGTTTGCTACTTCAGTGTCGAAACCTCTCTTTTATCTTTAGTCAGAGTGGCAATTTATGACCGGACACTAAATCCACCCCACTACACGAAAATTAATAGGTTCGGGTTAAAATTAATAGGTTCGGGTTGTCTTAAATAGATTTGGATCGATTGGGTAAACCTATTTAACCCGCTTTATTAAATAGTCGAGTTCGAGTTGAGAATAAAATAACCTCGACCGCCAACCCGTTAAGATTTTTTCATAAACTCAAAATTATTTATATTTTATTATCGGGTTAAATGTGTTAAGCAGTCAACCCAAGAACCGCTTAACTCGTGTAATGTCTGTTTTGTGTATAAAAGGGTTAAATGGGTCAACCCGAAACCATTGAATCGATTCAAGCCGTTTAACATATTCAACCCGTGTAACCTATTTAACCAGCCAACCCAAGTATATAGACGGGTTAAATGGGTTAGGTTTGGGTTATGTCTAAACATGTTAGGGTTGACATAGTTGACCCGATAATTTAAATGGGTCAGGTTTGGGTTGGAAATTTCTGACCCGCCAACCTGACAACCCGAACCTGCCAACCTGAACCCGACCAGAATTGCCACCTTAGTAAAAACTACTAAATTACATAAATGGTCTTTTGGTTTTCAGATAAGAGATTAAATAAAAAGGATACATACGATGCAAATGGTTTTTTCTGTTAAAAAAATCTTGAAAAATTTTCTAAAAAGATTTCACAATGTTGGTGCATAAAAAAAATTTAATTTGTTATAGTGCGATGCGAAATAAAATTTTGATTAAAAAGTTAAAAGAAGTTGGGTATAAAAACAAACTTTTGAACGATTTGATGTACAAACGTTATTTTTATAAAAAAAAAATGGCAAAACTATTCACTTTTAGAAAAACGTTATTCACAAATTTTTTATGCACCGACATCTCCGATCTAGTGAGGTTTTTTTAAAAACTTTTTTAAATAAAAAATAAAATAGAAAAATCATTTGTATCATTTTCACGGATATTTATCTTTTTATTTTAACCTTACCCATACTTTCAAATGCTCCACACATTTCATGGGAAACTTTGATATAAATTTTGCACGTTATAATAGGCTTATCATTCACATTGGTTTTAGCTTTTCTAATTTATATGTGTTGCAAAGTGTTTGTGAATTTCACATCTTTTTTAAGAGTAGTGTAGACATAATTAGTTTAAAACCATGTATTTTGTTGTTTTAAGTAGGATTTTATTTTTATTTTTATTTTCTGTTAACGACAACTAACCCTCACACAATTAGTATAATACCCGTGGCGTTTCTTGGGTACACCTATTAATGATATATACATATAATAAAAATAAAAATAATTGAAGTGAAAAAAAAAAAAAGAAAAAAAAAAAACTTAAAAAGTCAAACGAGAACTACAATTTTAAGACGGAGAGAGTATCTAGCATCTCTACTTTTCAAAGAAAAGAAACAGTTTACACTGGGCCTTAGTTAATTAGGCCTCGTATTGGTATTGGGCTTTAACATCTAAGAAAGACCCAAAATACTCTCCTCAGTTATCTTGTTCCCAAAGCCATCTTTGAAGCTTATTTACATCATCACTCCTTTGAAACCAAAAAAACAACAATCAATCAAATTAAACCCTAACAATGGAATCATCAGCAAACTCAAAGACTGTGATTGAGCACGAGATCGGTGGATTAAAAAACGATGCACTTCGTTTCGGTCTTCATGGTGTCAAGAGTGACATCGTTGGATCTCATCCTCTTGAAACTGCTTTTCAATCGGTACATTCGAAACCCTAATTTGTTAATGTATTGTGTGTAAAAGCTATTTTTATGGTGATTTGTTATAAATAATTGAATTTGTTTGGTGTTCAGGTTGTTGTTAGAGAAGAGGAAATGAAGAGGAAGATACTTGCCAATACTTACGGTTCCGCCTTTCCGTTGAAGCAGGATTTTGATCGCAAAATTCTCTCTAGGTATTATATTTAGTTACTAGTTTTAATATTTGTTTCGAAGTTAGGGTTTTGATTATTTGTGTGTTAAGTTAGTTGAAGATTAATGTAAGATGGTTGACACGTTTTTATATCGGCAATAGCTTACTATTAATTTGGATTTGGTTATACATGGTGAACTTAACTATGTTCCTGTGACTTGATCAAATTTATCTAGTTACTGCAAACCTTTTTGGAACTACATGACTGACTTAAGTGGTGTTTGTTTAAGCTTAACTTTGGCCTTATTAGCTTATGTGCTTTCTGCCTATGTTTTCTAAGCTCATTTTAAGGCATATTTGAAACTGATTGTGACACAATAAACTTGTATTAGCTCACGAGTTTCAAAATAAGCTTCCCAAAAATAAGCTTAAATAAACACCCCCTTTCTGATTTTGCCATGTGTACATCTTGATGTTAGGGTGAATTAGGAGGATATGGCATTGCTTCATTTTATTAGTACCCTTTTTAGATTTAATATGTATTTTGATCGACAGTGTTTATAATTTGGTCATGTCAAATGTAGATTTCTCTTAATGTACCAATTTGAAGTTTAGATAGTGCACTTGTTGCTAGGAGGTCGAAAGATGTTAGAATAGGTAGCCAGTGCCCTTTCCCCGATTGACAAGGGAGGAGAGTTTGAAATATGTCTGCTTGTGTTAAAAATAGTTTGGCCTAATGTTCTACTACTGTCTTTTTTTACTCTTTTTATATTCTACTTTCTACAGGCTGATCATAGATCTGTTATTTCACACTAGCTGCTCCCATTTTGTTGCAGTTGCATACTACTTTTTTTAAATATGAACTACTGACTTAGAAGCTTGTATCTTCTTCCACCGAACCCCAAAAAAAGTTTATGGGTTGTGGGTTATTCGTTATTATGTCAACTGCCTTAAACCTTTCAGTTCGAGAAAATGATTTCGATCATTTTAGAAGCTCAGTACTTACCATGTCAGCTTTTTTTTAGAAAACCTTTTCCAAATCTTCCTCCCCGGCCCATCTTAGTAGCAACTTTGTCAATAGATTTTATATTTACATCTTCATGTTTCTTTTATAACTTTAGTTTCATTTTAAGCCAAACAAAATGTCACAAGGTCACTATGTTAAGCGTCCATCTGTTGATTGTTATCTTGTATATTTGTTAAATTCAACTGATTGAATTGTAACCGGCCATAATCAACATAGAGCGAGATGTGGATCGTTATCAAGGACTCATGCTGAAGCTTTCTAGCATTCAGCAATAGGCTTCAATCTAGACTAGTTTTTGTTTTTTATTTTCCTTCTCGCTAAACAGGACTTCATCTCGTCAAGTGTCTTGCCAAGTACTCCGTATCAGCTTTCGCAAAGCATGTTAGCTGTTCATATTGTTTTTCTTGAATTGTATAATTTTCTTGCTTGAGTTATTTACCTTTTTGAAATGTTTGTACTTGCAGATTTCAAAGGCCTCCTGGTCTTATACCATCCTCCATGCTTGGATTGGAGTCAATGACAGGAGCTTTGGAAGATTTTGGTGTTGAAGATTACCTTCAAGGTAATGAATATAGCTCGCATTATTTGTTATGTCATTCTTTATGTAGACCAGTAGACCTTATATATCTTTTAGTTATCACTTCTACAAGTTGCTCGAGACTGAGGTCTCATTAATTGCATATTTTTTGGTCATACGACACCAGGAAGTTGGATCATTGGAATATTTATGTTTAGCCTTTCCTCGGTTTTAATGTTTGTGTTTATGATTCATGTAGGTGCCCATGACACTGAAACACTCCGTGCCCCAGACATGCATCATGGAATGGAGGTTCGTGTTGGGCTCTCGAAAGGACCAGTTCAACCTAGTTTCATGTGAAGTGGTTATAGTCTTTAATCTTGCAGACATTTGTGGTTTGACTTTGAATATGAATATGAACACCTGGATCTAAATGTCATATTTTCATTGTGATCGCTACCAATTCTAGATGTATGTTGAACATGTTCTTGTGTTATTGCTATGTACTCCCTTTTAATCTTTTACAAATAAGAGGTTATTAAACTGCAAGAAAACTTGTAATTAAGGGTAGTTGTATCTAATCTAAAACTCACATTTTAACAACCCTGGTTTTCTGCTGATTATGTCAACATGAGATGATTTGAGAAGCCACTTAGCCACCTGAAGGCCAAATCAAAACTTGATACGACCCATTGAAGTTATTTGGAGCAGCGAGAGTATGCCAAATGCATCCCTTATTAAATTGTGATATCTCAATTTTTTGTATTTCCTAAGCTATGAATTGGATGACTTCGGGAACATTAAATTGTGATATCTCAACCATTCAGCCATGGATGCTTAGCGGGAACATTAACCCAAAAACAAACATTGTTTCACGCAAAGCAAATATGTCAAATTATAACAGACAACAAAACTCAGGGAAATGGTGTTACTTTTTTAGTTACCAAATGATTGATGCTCATTTTGTTAAGGTTAACGAAACAGAAACCAGGCTGACAAAAATGTCAGTATACCAGTAAAGATTAGACATGCACAAAACACATGTATTAACATCTTTTAACCTACACATATTATCATCTTCATAAAGTTTTAAGCTGGCAGACCCACAGGCATTTGCACTTTGGCAATAGGAGCCCGAAGAATGGCGCCAAAGTTTCCATCTGTTGGGTAACATATGTAAAAATCCTAACAAAACATGTTGCCGAAAAGGGTTTTCTTTTTACAACATAAAAAAGAAAAGCACAATCAACCCTTGTGTTTATCGGTACTATACAAATACTCACGCAAAACGACAACTTATGACATCAAATAATCATATTTGTAGAATCGTGATTTTGACTTGACCCTTGATGCAAAACTTGTGGGTTCAATTTGTAGTTATTGCAAGAAAAAAATCTATTAGTTAGAAAAAAATAATAAAAGTTTAAAACAATCTAATGATAAATGTTATTATCATGTTTAAAAAGAATAAATAGTCCACTAACATTTTAAAGATTAAACAATATTTAAAATATTAATTTAATGATAAATGTTATTATCATTTTTAATAAAGAATATAATAGTCCACTAACATTACTTAAGTTTAAGTCATTTTAAGTTTCGAGAATTAACATAGCCTCTTTATAAGTATTAGAGATCATTAAATCAATCAGAGAGCTAAAAAGTAAGATGACAACCACTACACAAAAAGTATAAACCAAAACCCATGTCGCTTGCTTATAAACTTGTAAAAGAGTCTAGGCATACAAACTAAACGGTAACAAAAACGCAAAACATGTATGCAATCTAGGTTCTGAGCAACTTCATGAAGTATTATTAGGCGGCCCCTTCTGTAAAGGGAAGTAATCTGCATGCAGCAATTGATTCCAAAATCCAGGTGTGCCCAGCAATATGAGACCCGAATTCCTGAGCTACATCCTCTGCTGCAGCTAATCTTTGGTATTTCATTGAAGCTTCATCTTCAAACCCGTAAGTATCCGAATAATCAGCATTGTAAACAACCACGGTTACTTGATTAACATTTGGGTTTGCTTCTGCATCTGCATCGTTGGTTGATGACATCAATTCCATTTTGGTATTAGCAATTGCGCCTCCAGCAGTTGTGACCAAGTTCAGAAGATCGGCCTTAAAAGCTTGCGAAAGCATTGAAATAAAACTTCAAGTTGTCCAAAAATATGAAATAAACACTATCAAAGACTTGACATATAGTTCAAGAGTGTTGGAAAACCAGCGATTTTGGACTTACTTTGCAACGACATTTAAACTTCAGGGTTGTTTTGCAAGTTGCGAAAGATTATTAATGTTAAAGGACTTACTTTGATAACCTCAAGATTATTATTAATGTTAAAGGACACTTTGCAACACTTAAACCTCGCCAATAAAGTTTGCATTTAATGACACAACTTTGACATATTTAGTTCATAATGAGACCACTTTATAAACTCAATGGTTATTCGGTGACATTATTCCTAGCCATAATAAGCATCTGTCGATATAAAAGGGGAAATAGTTCTTACATTGTTTAGAACTCTTAGCCTCCCAGCTTTAGGGCCACCAGAAGAGCCATGAGTATCTATATAAACTTCATAGGGTTCTTCGTCCACAAGTTTTCCAGCTTTAGCGCAAGCTTTTAGCCCTGAAAACAAAACAATTAAATTCAATATACCCGGAATATCAACTGCAGACCACTGAGATTTAAAATCAGAAACCTTACATTCTGTTGTAAGAATCCATTTGCCATTCAAAATGGCCATGAGAACTTTAAGTGTTCTGGTGCATGCACCTGTTGAATCTGTTGCAGCGATCACATGGGTAACATCCTTTCTCCAGTATTTGGACACTACTGCCCCGTTACCTCTTGCAAAATCAACCAAGGAATACTGCATTTTCAAAATTATAAATTAGAAAATATGCATATTCAAGACATCAAAATGCATCTGCTGTAAGAACCACGAAAAAATAAACACTCAAGAATACAAATGAAATGGAAAAGATAAAACACTAATGAAACAAGAATAAAACACTGCTGTAAGAACAACATAAAACTAAGTCAAAGTAACTGAGATATGTTGTCCGTAATAAATGATTTCGTGCACTGACCTTTTCATCTGAAGAAAGAGCTGAACCACACAACACCACAGTTTTTGCAGTGGTCAACGAGGTTGTGCCAGGATTTAGTTGTCTGCAATCAGAATCACATATTACAAAACTGGAAGATGACAAGAACATAGACTGGTAGCGTTTATCGGATTTGATTATTACAAAATAAACTTTTCACTTTACACTTTTAGGAGAACAAAAGAAAAGTGCATATGCTTATATGCAGTGGATAACTTATGTATTATAAAACAATCAGAAATGCTATTTTGAATGGTTCAAGTTAAAAAAACAAATAAAAGTTCATTCAAATGGTATATTATATATCAGAAAGTTAAGAGCTGATACATTTTCTGAGAGTCTTGCTTCCGAGCTTTCAACTTCCGCTCACTTGGAAACTTCTGGGATTTGTGCGTTGGACACAGTAGTAAAAATTCATCCTACAAAAAAAAATGAATACAGTTAGAAAATTGAGAATATAACCATAACAGCAGAATCCCAAAAGTATACAAACATAGTTGCTTACACACTCCCATCTGCAATCCGGGATATTATATGCACAAGGTACGTGATATGTTCTTTTGCATGTATTCATGTAGCAACCAAGAGCAGCTCCTTTTTTGCCACAACTGCTACATTTCAGCTTGTTTGCCCTTTCAATTTCTGATTCAAAATTCTGGATAATTTCATCTTTGAAGTAAATCTGAGGAGACCTGCAATTGTAAAGGTAACTTGTAAATTCCAGAGAAAATCTATTTGCATTTCTAACATCAGTATCCGCAACAAGAGTAGCATCAACTTAGATAATCAGCAAGCCTTGGATTTCACTGATGCAAACCTTAACCACAAAGTGATACAGAGTATAATTTTATGTTATCAAATACTTTCAATTGCATGGAAACCGCAATAAGGCATGTAACTTTACAATGTGTAAGTCAGTGCAGACAATCATAAAGTATTTTAATTTGTGGTACTCTAAGCTCAAAAGCATACCATGCAATACATTTTTCATGAACATATGTAACTTTGGAGAATTTCATACATCCCCTTCACTTCCTTCCCTTGGGCATAACACGTTAATGGTCCAGTTCCCTGCACAATTTATAAAACAGACGTTGTAAGCTTCACCTAAACACACAAATTCACCAACAAAAACAGCATCCATATAAACAAGAAAGTTTGGTTTTAGAACACACCTCTGTCTCCTTAGAAGAATGGCAAAAGACACAAGGACTCATTTTCAAATTTAGCTGAGGTTTTTCAGACTTGGACTCTGAATAACAACTAACAGAAGCTGCATTTTCAGAGGCCGTCTCATTGGTTTGAAGATGGCCATTTACTTCATTCTTTGTGTCATTTGATACATCATTTGTTTTCTTTCTCCTTTTGGCTTCAGCGGTTTCACATTTGGCTTCGGAAGTGTGTTTACTGTTTGATTCCAGTTTTGTCCCATAAACATCTTTATCAATTGGTCTCTTTGGTGTATTCTGTAGAGAATCACCGCCAACACTTGTTACATACTTATAGTAGTATACAGTATACGAATTTGATTCACAAACAAATTACTTTACATTTAGCGCATATTAAAATTGCAATCAAATAAGAGCTTTATCTTACCCTATTTCTGCTGCTTGGATCACTCGAATGACCATCCTCTTTGCTATCACTCGAAAACTGAGGACTCAGTTGTGCCAACTGAATATAACCAACTCCATCAGCACCAGTCTCCGTAAGTTTCTCAATACTTTCCGGAGTTATCTTCCTAGCACCCAAGAGTTTGTCACTACGCTTTAAAATCACAGATTTTCCGTTACTAGAATTACCATCTTGTGCCATCTCAACATTCTCCTTAATATCCTTCATTTCCACCTTACACGAAGCAGGACAATGTGTTGTCCCCCGTCCCACATCTGTATTTGCAAATAATAAATCAACCAAAAAGCATAAACATCTCCAAATGTTTAAAAGCAAATTTACTAAAAAAACAAAAAGCGTTATTTCTTACCTGAACACACAAGACTAGCATTGAACGCAGAATCAAGATTCTTATAAATGTTGACAATGTTCTCTATAAAAGGTGCAGGCTTTACTTCTGTATAATATGAAACAAACACAATTCAATCACAACACAAATAACAAAAATTACCCAAAATGTCAACTCAACAAACATTAGGTTAAAAAATTTTCAAAACACAAAGTCATTTTACACTTGTTTACAGCTTAGATCTAAAGCCACATTAACTATAGTTTATATGTCAAATATCTTTACCATCAAAGTACAAATGCCATCTATCTGCATTATATATTACATAAGATCATACAATCCAGCCACAGAATACCATTTTTATTGGCTTACAGTTAAAATTTTGATCTTATCTGATTTCAGCTTATACTTTAAGAGGGTGTTTGTTTAAGCATATATGTAGGCTTATGAGCTTATTTGATTTCGGCTTAGCCTCAATTTTCAAGCTAATTTTGAAATTTATGGGCTTAGATAAGTCTCAAAATTAGCCAAAAATTGGGGCTTATGAAATATAGCCAAAAACAAATAAGGTCATAAGCCACCTATAAGCATAATAAGATCCCTAAATCTGTCTTTTGGTCTTATAGACTAAAAATAAAGTAAATAAACACATATACAAACATAACCAAACAGCCCCTTAAAAACCTAATAATAAAAATGACTAATTTAGAGTTAAATGATAGAAAAACATACCAACATCAACATAGGAACGTTTACAAGCAAGACATTCCGAAACAGGCTCAACCGCTTTCGGAATACAAACACTGTTCATAACCATAAAAAAACAATTAATAAACTTTATTCATAAAAAAACAACTTTTTATAAAACATTAACTTCTATAAAAAGAAAAAAATAAAAAAAATAGTTAACTAATGCTGCAGTAAAAAAATGTGATTGCATGGTAATAAAACCGGCTGCTTAAATAACTGAAGGCTGTATCAATAAAATAAAATAAAAACGATAAAAGTGTTAAAACCCTAGAAAAATGGATTCATATAAATTTTATAAAAATCAATGAAAAGAAAGGGACTGACTGACCATAAGGGGCATTTGAGTTCAAGGCCTAGTTTCTGGACATGAAGCAGCCATGGGTTAAGCAATCTTTGTGATTCTTCCATTTTTTTAATTTTTTTTATGTCGATGAGGGGGAAATAGTGAAACTGTGTTTGGGAGATGATGATGAGGTGTTGAGTCTGAGTTGAAGGGTGGATATCTATGTTTTGTTTGGTTTTTATAATGTGGTGGGCCCAACCAAAATACTATTGTGTTTTAATTTAAGGGGGAAATGAAAGCGCGGTTTTTTTTTTGTTTTTTTAAGTTTCGTGTTCGTGTCTAATTTTTTGCTACTCCCGCCTAGCTGCTCTTCTTCATGTAGTATTTTTATTTTGCATATAGAATTTGTAATAACTTTCCAGGCACGTTTGTTTTGTGGGGTTTGACCGTTTTTTCTCGACTCAAAAAAATTGACTGAATCTTATATTTAGTTGTTTGGTTTGTAGATGGGTAATAACTTTCACGCCACCTCTACTTTCGTTTGTTTTGTGAGGTTTGACTCAAAAAAAGATTGATGAATCCTATATTTAGTGGATTTTAGATGGGTTTAGGATTTAGGATTTGGATTTGGTATAAGTTTTGATATAAATTTGGATTTGGATTCTCAAAAATTTCATCAAAACAAAAGGTTGAAAATGTGCCAAAAAACCAATGCTAATATCAAACCCAGCTTCTCAATCTAATTTGAAAATATATTATAAAATGTATAAGATATTACTCCTATTTTAGAAGTTATATATAAATTTAATATTATTAGAAAAGAAAAAAATTTTAAAATAATGAAAACTAGTGGTGGGCAATTGAGATGGTGTGAGAATCTATGATGTGTCAGTGTAATGGTGGCCTCATAGTCGGGTTTTCTTGATCCCCATTTATTAGGATTTAATCACTGTTTAGATTTGTACATAAAACAACCAAACAATGCATTTGACTCCAAAGTCTTATTTTTTGGCTGAGTACCTCAAAACAAACGGACCCTCATGCCTTAAGTTGGGAGGTTTTAAACCAAAACCACTCCCATATTGTCTGCAATTTAATCATAGCCACGTGTTAGATTTTTTAATTGCATAAAATAACCAAATAATCTTTATTTTATTTATAAAATACACTTATTAATTATTATTTTTTCCATCCTCATTTAATTTAAATCGTATACTAAATTCAATTCCAAATCAAAATCCTAATCAAAATCCAAATCCAAATCCTAAACCCATCAATAAATCAAACGGACCCTAACATTTTCCGACTTATGACCTAGCAAATTCACTCGAAAACGACAAAATCGATCGAAACGGACGAACTAAACTAAACCAACTTTTTCGATATTGTATATTTATTCGATTTTTGTCGGTTTCGGCTCGATTTGGTTTTTCGGTTGGAAACTCGAAAACCGACCCGAACAGAGGTTCGGTTTCGGTTTTAATATTTATTTTCTCTGTTCGGTTTTCGGTTTGATTTTTCTTTTTTCAAATCGGGTCGTTTTTGTCGATCCGGGCATGTTTGACTCGATGCTCAACCCTATTATGAGTTATAGGAGAAAAAGTTGGGATGACAGCAAAAAGTGTTATAAGGCGAGCCCTATAGCTCCGAGACATCTTGTGCTCTTAACTTCTCTGTTGTAAAGTTATAAGCGTTTAATTAACCGGTTAATATTTTTTTTAATTCATTTAACTTTAACTCGTGACAAAAAGTTACTACAAGATGTGTTTATTGTTTAGGCTAGATCCTTGGGAATAATTATAGCACATGGTTATAGTTTTTC